>OMPJ01013388.1:0-24472 GCA_900312935.1 Carapus acus | reverse complement strand
GGCTGATATGGGACGTGACCTCGGGCTGGACTCGGGTTTGTTTTTGTGGTAGGCTTCTAATCAATCAAACGCAGGAAACGTTTGCCAAAAGAGAAAGCAGTTTGTGAAATATCCTCTTTATTCAATCGCAAAGCAATATGAAATAAATCATCTGCGGCGGGGTGCAACCATCTTCATCTTCGTCGTTGTCATGGCTCCTACATTTAAAGTGTTTGCACAGAGGCTGCAAAAGAGGTGTTTATCCTTCGCTCTCTTTCGGGATTGTCGATAGTACATTGAGGCACGTTGCATCCTTTCGCGTAGCTGAAGAAAAGGAGGCTTCAGTCGAGTGAACCCTCCTTTGCTTCGAGGGGACAGAAAGAGAGAAACAAGGAAAACTGACAATAATGGTCGATTTACAATAATGGTCATGTTTTCTTTCCTCGCTGCTGCTCACAATCAGTGCAGAAAAAGCAATGATGTAATTTCGTCGATTGCATTACTCCTCGGTAGCTCTGGGCTGACACGGGTTCGGTCCCTGATTGCAGCATCGACACGGAAGCCCTTCCGCGTTGTCATCCTGAGAATAGATTGTGCGGGGAGATCTGCGGATGGCTGATGAGAGATTTGGGGTGCTTAACAAATCAATACGAAGCAACACGTTTCCTTTGCGGCGCACCCGTTTATTTATACGTTCTTGTAGCTCCTCTCACGTGACGTCCTTTGTACATATGATTGGAATCACACAACGCAACGAAACGGCCGCGCTGAGAGGAAAACATCACAAAAACAACGACGTACGGACGAGCGAGGCCGCGCGTAAACGCGTCGGCGTCTTGTGCGTAAAGACGCAGCGCATTACGGATGCGCGCGTCGCCTTATTTTCCGATCACATTCCTTTAAAAGAGTTTTTTACAGTTAAAAAACGTCAACCAGACGCCCCATTTCTAAAGCGCCATGCCGCCGCCACCAGAATCTACATCGCCCTGACTTGGCATCTTAAATGGTTGTTTTATTTTTGGACAACAACAACAGCAACAACAATGACAGCATAGCCGATGAGGAGAAACGGCCACGAGAGGCGGATGGCTTCCACGATTCATAATAACAAATAAATAAACTCTGAGGATAATTGTGTGGCGCGTAATCGTCCGTTCTGTGTGGCGTTCATGGGCTGCTCGGATTGTTTCTGGACCTGGAGCTGCCTTTCTGGTCCACGATGGAGAGGTTATACGAGCAGGTGTCAACAACCTGCAGGGGTACGACTCCCGCCCCGCCGTCGGACGGGACGTTGGGCCTCTCGGACGGGGGACGCACGTCTCCGTGTTTGGTCCCCGCGCTGTCCGGTGAGGAGACCCTCCAAAACAGCCCCTTCAGCATCTTCCTGATCTCCCTCCTCATCAGGCAGTACAGCACCGGGTTCAAGCAGCTGTTGGTGTGCGCCAGGCACACGGTGAGCGGGAACACGTAGGTGTGGACCATGTAGTAGGTCTTGTCCCAGTGGACCACGTTCAATTTCACCAGCACCCCCCAGAAGGTGATGGCGTGATTTGGCACCCAGCAACAGAAAAAGGACAAAACCACGATGGCCACGGACTTGGTGACCCTGGACCTCCTTTTGTGGCAGGTGCCGCTCATGCTGCGCTGCTTGACGAAGCGCAGCAGCATGAGGTAGTTGATGGAGACGATAATCATGGGGATGATGAAGGCGATCAGGATCTTCTGGATGTGGTAGAGCGCCAACCAGTACTGTCCCTCGGGGAATTTCATCAGGCAGAGCTTCTCCCCGGCCACCACCGTGGCCGTGGAGAAGACGGTGGTTGGGACGGTGCAGACGGTCGCCGCGACCCAGATGACGGCGCACACCCACTTGACGCACCGGGACCTCCTGCTCGCCCGCTTCTTCAGCGCGGAGGACACGGACCAGTAGCGGGTGACGCTCATGGCGGTGAGGAAGAACACGCTGGCGTACATGTTCATCACGGTGACCGACAGGATGATCTTGCACATGGCGTCTCCAAAGGGCCAGCTGAAGTCCAGCGCGGTGTCCACGGCCCAGAAGGGCAGAGTCAGGACGAACTGGAAGTCCGTCACGGCCAGGTTGATGATGAAGACGTTGATGGCGGAACCCTTCCGACCTTGGCGCAACCGCATGAGGAAGAAAACCAGCAGGTTCCCCACCAAGCCCACGGCGCACACCACGGAGTAGACCACCGAGATGAAGATCCTGAGGATGGGGCTGCCGTCGGCGGTGAAATCGATGTCCTCGAAGCTTTGGAACCTCTCCTCCCCCGGAGAACTTCGGTTCCTTTCTCCACTTTGGTTGAACGAGTCAGCCATCCTCGATAAGAAAGGAGGGAGAGCAGAAAGTGGCGCGCTTTCTGCTCACCGTCTTAACTTCATGTTTCCCACCGCAAACGGCACAGTGGACTTGTGCGTAAAAGCGGCTGCGTCTCCTCTCAGCTTCCCACCTTTCCGATTGGTTATCGTCTTTTATGCAGGTGAGCGCTCGGGGTGGATGAGCTGATTGGTGGACGGAGCCGTGACACAGCCAATCACGTTAATTATGAGAAAACCCCATAAACAATTCTAAGACTGGAGCGCAAAACGTTGCGGCTTACTATCAAAACACCCGGAAAACTAATGAAAATATTGATTATTTTGATGTATGTAATGTAAATCCAATTTCATTTGTGTCCAGCTTATCCATAATTTCAGGCTCACTACCCCAAAAAATGCATCGCATTTTACTTTTCAGGTGTTATTTCCAGGTACCGGCGTTCCGTGAACGCACCTCATACCTTTGCCACATCTCTCCCCAAAACCGTTCAGAAAGAGATGACAAACCCGAACCGGCCTCACTCGTGTGCGTCTACTTTTGACCACTAGAGGGCGTACCTGGACCATAAACGCACTCCTCAGCAATGCGGGACGGATCGGGGGACCATGTGGAGTTTTTGGCAGATGTTGTGAAACATTCAGCATCTGTCAGCCTGATTAATAACAGGGAATCCTCCGCAAATAAACGCCCCGCGCACGCAGCATCGTGGAAACTCTCTGGGAGACTGTCAGGGGAGGTTCTCATGCTCTGCTACCCGATCCTGCAGATGTGTCCTCTAAAGCAACTGGTGGAGGACACGTCTGCGTGTTGTTTACATCGGGTGTCCCAGTGATTAAACTCTCTTGAGGGATAGTGAAGTAGATGTTCGTCTCGATCACATGGGAAGTTTTGTGTTTGTTTACTTTGCGGACACTGGTGGAAAATGTGAATCGACCTACTACGAGTTTCCACATCAGAGCTGCTCTGACCCGGTCCGAGTCCTCGGAGGACCTCCGTCCCGTGGAAGAGTTGCCAAGTGGACCACATGTCCACGTCCGATGTCTGAGAGTCGCGTTCCCCTTTAAGCCACCGGGCCCAGCACAGAGACTCTCCATTGTCTTAAGTCCACCCATCGGTGGGGGTGGCTCCCCACGCAAAGTTGAGGAAAGTTTCTGGAGCTGTCACGGCGCTGTCGGGAGGGGACTGATGGAGGAGAGGGAGGGAGCAGCCATCCGAAAGCAAACTTTCGCACCGAAATCCAAAGAAGTAGCCAGTGCAGGAATGCAGTAAACAAAGAGCAACAAGCGCACAAAGCGCGGAGGAGCATCATGCGCAGGCCCCAAACTGGACAAGTTCAGCGGCAAAGTCAGACGTTTGAAAAGTGCAAGTGAGAGACAAGAGGGACGGAGGAGGACGAGCCATGGTTTGACGTGACAAGCGGCGGACGCGGTGCAGACGGAGGTCAAAGTTTGTCTCATGCATGCGGCCGTCCTGACAAAATGAGCCGGTCGGACTGCGGACTTCACCTCTCCAGACCCGGATTGTCTCTCATCCACCTTCTCGTCGCGGTGGAGCTCCTGGCGGCGCCGCACCGATGCGAAACACGGGCGCCGCCGCACGAAGCAGGTCAGTCGAGTTTAAGGCCGGAGCGAGGGACGATCGAAAAGGTTTGATTCGTCCGCGGCTGTTGTGAGCGGCGCGTCTGGCTTTGTCCACAGTGGCGCGTCTGATTTAAAGCCCGCGCTCACGTCACGTTTGGCCCCGGACTGGGAACATATTTACTATTTACTACCCAGATCTGGCTCCCAGCCGCAACAGAGACACCAGGTAGACATCAGGAATTCGCCCTGCTCCGGTGCCCTTGAGCTAAAACATAAATACCCAAGTCAGGCTCTTGCAGCTGATACTGACCTCTGACTTTTGACCTCGCCATATGGGATGAAAGGGCAACAGGAGACCAGAGGCAAAAGTGATCCTTTGCATTTATTAAGCGCAAATTCGAGACATACACAAATATTCTCTCAGATAAATATACGAATGCATGTGCAGAAATTCATGAACACGTTCAGCTAAGTGTCGGTTTCCCCTTAAAAAACATGAATGTTGTTTCCAGTCAAGTGAGATGAGAGCTTAATTGGCGCTAGAGGGGATAGCTCTCCGGGAATCTCCGTCTCAGCACGCAAAGGGAGATGAGCTACTGAATTCTCTTGCGCAAAGGTGAGAAGGTCACGTCAACATTATGCTGGACCTTGTGAAACGATGCAGATGTGCGTGTCGGAGAGGACGAAGCAGGAGCACCATGGTGATGATGATGTGACTCTTTGCTATAACGCGGAGGCACAGGCGTCCATTGCTGTCAGTGCCCCCCCGCAGGGGGTATGGGAGTCGTATAGGCCGACATCCTTGGGAAGCGAAGACTAACCGTTCGGCTTGGTTGTGCCGTTTGGTGTCTCTGGTGTTGGTTGAAGTTCTTCGATCAAGGTTGACACAGCGGGGATGAGTGTGGAAGGTGTTAGCGTGTGAGAGCCAGAAGTTACAGATTTTACAGGGTTAGGGTTAGGGTTAGGGTTAGTGGATGGTTCTTCCGTCCAGGTTTCAACAGCTGACTGAAAAACCACTGTGGTGTTGGACTCCCTCCAGCTTGTGAGAGCCAGAGACTGTGGATCTTTGGGGTTGACTGGGAAGGTTAGGGCTAGGGTTAGGGCTAGTGCACAGCTCTTCCTTCCAGGTTTGAAAGGCAAAGTGAGAAAACGTCTCGATGTGGGACTCGCCTCGCAGCGTGACTCTCAAAGCCACCGTCCCCTCAGTCCGTCCCAGCGGACCATCAACCCGCTAATAGCCGCTTGACTTTTAGATCCCTCTCCTGTGACTCCTCCCACTTCCAGCACCTCTTCGCTCACCTCCTGCTTGACATTTTTACACGAGGACGCTGAAAATCCAGGCTCAGGAGGATGGTGGCAGAAGCCAGCGCCGGGATTTAAGTTGTGCCCTTTTGTCTGCCTGTGTAAATCAGCCAGATGCCTTGGAGACTCCAGCGTCTCGGCAGTCAGAGTGTGTGGACAGGAATGTGGCACCCAGGGGTTACGAGCAGCCCCAACTGGTACTGATTTGGGTAGATAAACACCGACATCCATCGGGACGCAGCCTGTGGGGCGATTGTGCGCTTCATCGTGTGGGTTGCACAAACTGGAGACTGGCTTGTTAAAACATCCTCTCCAAACAACTTCAGGGGCTCTAGTCTAACGTCCGTGCAGCAAAAGTGCACTTGTACATGTGCACGCATGAATGTCTCAATGCATACACTCGCGCTTTGTGTGTAGATGTGCGAATAGATTCATGCATGAATGAATGATGTATTGAAGGTCAGGTCCGTCAAAAGAGGGACGAATCCAGGAGCGTCTGTCCACAATCCAGTTGGTGTGAGCTGTTATGCAGAAGAGAGTGGTGCCATGGTTTCACTCACATGGTTTTCTCTTAAACCTCCTCAAGCCTTTCAGCTTTTCAAGCTTTTCAAGCTTTTCAGCGTCTCTGTGCTGTGAAGCAGTTACATTTTCCACCTACCTCTTCGCCCCCCCGTGGTCTTTTCAATCTCACCAGCACACCTTGTGTAAAGAAGCAGGGTATGTCACGGGCACATCAGTCACGTTTTGTCAGGTAATTGGCTTCATCTAATTATTAGCTAGCTAATTATTCTGTGATTATATAATGATGTAACTTCCAACATTGGATGAGAAATGGCCATCTTATCACGTCCTGACACCGTGTGAAACATTGTGTCCACGTGCCAGATGGTTAATAGATGAAACCCGTCCTGCCACTGTCAACAGAGACACTTTTGTTCTGTAGTGGAGCTCTTGGCTTTGTTCCCTGCTGCAGACATTGAGTCTGTACCCGGGCGCCACTGAAACATTGTTTCAGCCTCGGAAACCATCCACTCATACTCACCGTTTATGTTGATGTTTCCAAGCGTTCCGAGCTCGATCTCGTTTCATCACGAATCAGCAGAAGACCGATCTCATCTCTGTTCCATCTCTTTTCCTGTCTTTCCCGCCCCCCAGCAGGAGGATTTCCACAGCATCCGCCACAGTACGAAGTGGTACACCCCACCAGAGTGGACGCCAAAGGTCACTTCCTGTCCAACTTCCTGTCTCACCATGTTAATCGAGTCCGACGGCGGGAAGCCCCCGAGGAGCCTGCCAGCTCGGAGAGAATCTTCTACCAGTTGTGGCACAGCGGCCACAACTTGCACTTCAACCTCACCCTCAACCCCCAACTGCTGGCTCCAGGCTTTGTAACGGAGAGGCGCTACGGTGGCCTGGATGGGGCCAAACTTCATCCTCCCAGCTCCTCCCAGTGCCACTTCTTAGGGGAAGTCTGGGACGAGATGTCCGTCAGAGGAAGCGCAGCCATAAGCACCTGTGAGGGACTGGTGAGTGGACCGTGTGGTTTGTTTGTTTAGCTGCTTGAAATGTATTAAGTCCGGTTTAATTGAATACAATTATTAATTGGGCTTCCGCTGTGACATGAGGGTCGCTGGTGTGATTCACGGTTCCTCTCTCAGTGACGTTGCCATGTTCTCAACCCAGATTCTGAACCCTTCTGCCCTGAGTCCTGAGAACATCTCCCACGATAGTTCCCTCTGGACTCATAAAGTAAACAGCCGTGGGTGACATCAGCAGGGGGCAGTATTGAGCAGAATTACGTTCCAGGCCGTGCACGCCCATCCAGGTATTTGACCTTGGTGCGGAACTTGTTCGGAACTCTTGGTCGCGGCTTTCGGTATGTGTGTGTATTAGGTGTATCATGTGGTACCTGCACCAACAAATAGATCCTCATTTCCGATTTTATTTCCTTCCTCTTGTTTGGCTCAAGTTTAAGTGTTTGTGAAGTTATCCAACCTGTGCTGTGCTCACGCTGCATGCTAATGTGCCTATCACACATGCACACGCACGCACACACGCACACTTTTAGAGGCTTTTTCATGTGTTGGCTCTTGTGGACAGAAAATAGACGGACATCCATGACATTCATCATTAATTTCCTTAAATATCTCAACATCAACTGCAATTATTCACGATGTGTCTGGCAACTCCCTCTGAACTTAGAGAAAAATTGTGAAATATAAATATGATCGTCTTTCACAGGCATTAAGAAAAGGTTTTTATGTCCTTTTCAAAAGGCTAATCGTCAGACCAATTATGAACTTAGTCTCAATGTGGTTTGTGGGAAAAAAAATAGTGCCTTTTTCAGGAGAACATTTGATAGTTAATTGTTAGTTAGAGTGTGAACTTGCCCCCTGCTCTTAATGCAATGCGTAGGAAGTTTAATTTTGTCTCAGTGGGATTTCTCCAATTCTTTGGGATATTTATAGTTCTGGATAAGCTGAAGCACACTTGCTGCACGAGACCAAATGACTTTCTGTTTGCTTTTTGGAAGTTTGAACCAAAGTAGCTTAGACTCAACACGCAGGCTAGACTAGTGATGAGTGGGAAAAAAAACTTGAGCACCCTCAGCCAACCCAAATTTAGCGCCTTTATCTCTACAAAGTAACATGACTTCACAGTGTAAGGAGTCATTTTTCTTCGCCATGGTTCAGCTTACTACCAAAACAAGCGCAAACATTCAGTGTTTACATTCAGTGTGCTGAACGGCTCCCTCGTGGCTTTTGTTATTGCATGTCAAGTCCAGCCTGCCGTCTGCTCTTAAAGTAAACAAGCATTTCCCCCAAGAAAATACTGAAAAGATTATACATGTATTTTCAGTAGTCACTTGGTGTGGGACTAATTACGAGCAAGCATTTGTCCTTTGTCCACTCATTTTTCCTGAGAATATGAATATTCCACCAGACAATGGTTTGCGTGGCTCTGCAGTGCTCTCTAATTGTTCCCATTAGTCCTGTTTCCATACTCATTACCTTTTTTTCTCTGCGTCCAACTTGTTGTTGTGATGGCTCGAGGATGCGGGACACCCATTAAGCGAACTGATGTTTGCTGGAAGTGAAGGTTCTGGTCAATAGAGACACTGAGAGATGAATGTGTTGCAATCCCCCATCTGTGAGTCCCCCTGATATTACTCCTATTTGTCAATGTCATGGTGGACAGATGCAACTGCTGGGCTGTTTGGTGGCCCTGTGTCCTGTACATCTGGGCCTCACACAGCTCTTTTGCAGAAGGTTTGTGTGTTTACTGAGACAGGTGAACTGCAACACATGCCATATATTCTGGAGTATAAGTCGCACCCTTTTTCCATAGTTTGGCCGTGAGTGTGACTTGTTCTCAGACATGACTTGTATGTGAAATTATTAAAAAATGGCACTCCAGGCTGGCGTACCAGTATCTACAACTCTTGCACTGCTAAAATTTCAACAGTACAGTGATTTAAGCACCGCTTCCTCCTCTGTGCAGAAAAGGAAGTGGTGTCTCATCTGCCTCCGTAGTTGTCGAGGTTGTTCTGAGGCGACACAGAGGATGGAAATTCAATAGAGTTAGTGATTCGGAGTGAGATGGAGGGTCTGATGAATTTGTTTGCTTGTTTTATGCTGAAGTTATCTGAATAATTGTCGTGTTAGCATGCCAGACACATATTCAGTTCGTTGTTTTTGCTTCATGCAGCTGAATCAATGTGTTACCACCATCAATGTGTTACGTTAGCATGCTGTACATCTATTTAGCCAGTTTTTCTCAATTTCATTAGTATCATACCTTGCCTTTCAAGATGAAATTTCTGTTGTTGATCTCAGATTTTCTAAAACAAATTACCTCTCAAAAAATGGGCCTTCAAGTCTGATGCGACTTATAAATATTTTTTTTCTTCTTCTTCTTCATCACTATGCGTTTTCTGGCTGGTGCCACTAATGCTAAGGAGCAACTTATTGTCTGGAAAATCTGGACGATACATACTGTACTTGACACATTATTTTGTCCAACTAGAGTCTCAAGTTACTGTTTCATTCTTCCTACACTGCTTTGCTTTCTGTGAACACACATTTTCTCTCGCCTCTGTTTATGGGGTGTCAATTTGTGGGAGTCACAAGGAAAACATTCTATATCGACCCGCCAGGCAGCGTTTTGCAGCCATCTCAGAGCAGCTGAGTGCATCTCTGTGCTGCGTTAAGTGGGGTCACCACCTGCCCACAGAGGTGCTCTGACAGTAGTACCGGAGGTGTTGATTGCAAGCCAGTTTGTTCGTCTATCCGTACAACCCTGCCAAACTCAAACATTCACACGCAGCCGCTACATGTGTGTGAGGATAATTGGTAGTTCTGGGAAACATGGAAGCCTCTCGTTGGGGCTTTCATCCATTTCAAAACGACCTGCTTTCAGCTACTTGAAAGGCAAAGAGCATGCGACAAGAGGACATGGGCTTTAAGGACATCAAGGGCCTGTAGTGCTTTGCGTAAGAGTAAGAATATTTTTGCTCGTCTTAATCAGCTCGCTGGGGTAAGAAAACTCAGCATCCGCTTCCCAAGACAACTGTGTCCAGCCATGCTTCCTGAAAATGGAATCCACATTTACTTGGTGATTAAGGTCAAAACAATACATGAATGAGACATTTTACGCACATGAAAGGACAATTTATTGTCCTTTTTTCTTTTCGATTTTTCAAAGGGTTCACACATATCACTGTTACACATATCATCTGTCACATCAAAATGTCTTTGTTTGGACATGTGGTGATACAAAACGTCCCTCTGTCACCTTTTTGACCAACCACACAGTGTCCACATATATTGTATAATATGGACAACAATGTTTTCCATTATTCCTGATGGAGTACTCGGGAGTGTTCGTTTGCCGACATGACTGAACGTTAGGATAGACAATTTTACAGCTGAGGGATTTTCAAGAGCTACTCAGCCCATTAAAGAGTCGTGTGTTGACCAGCATTGACCTTACAGGCTGGAGGAAGAGCCCTCCTGAAAGGTTGTACTCCTTTTTGGAGCTATTACTCCACAACTAATTTGGGTAAAGGCTGATTTGCACGCTGATATAGTCTCAGGAGCCGCGACTGGGGAAGAAATCTAGAGAAAAACATGCTGTTCAAACCCAAACACAAACCAGTGACGCGTTGCGTGAGCTGTCAGAAATATGCAAATACATGAAACAGTGGAACTCCTGCATAAACTGACGTGCTGCGCCGTGCATTTGGTACGTAGGGCCTCAGGGGGGCTTTACCCGACTTAATCCACTACTTGATACCGCCATGGTGGCGTCGCAGTTTAAGGTTTCATGAATACTGCACAAACAAACAAAGTATAACAAGTGCTGGCATTAGGGAGACGCTGTCTGAGTATTGAGGGTTGAGTGCCTTTGTTAACACAGCAAGGAACCCAGTTAATACAATCCCCATCTAAAACAAAAACATAAAGAAATATTTTTCGAAATAACATGCTCACTTAAGATGCTAATGATGCATAGATGAAAAAAGTGGTGACCAAACCCTTTCCTAGGCTGAGACATGCTAGCTAGCATTTTCTTACTTCTCCTTACATCGTCCAGCGTTGATGTAATAGTGTACTGGAGACCATATCCAGTTCTGCTTCTCTCCTTCAGTCACCGGGGGCAAGAAAAGTGCAGATTGCTGCAGACATGTTAAACTAGTCTGGTTTTGCTGGAACAGTTTTGCTCTAACCCTCCAATCAGTGGATGGAAAAATGTCGTCGTTATTGTGGGCCAGAAACTAGCACTGTTAGATGAATTTGAAATCCGATTGGTTGAAGAAACAGTCCAGTTCCTAATATACTTTCCAGTAGATTGGCCAGCACTGCTGATTCTGAAGGCCCTTTCGATATTTGATTGACCCTGGTAACGCATAGAGGTTGAAATATGGTTTGCAAATGTTGGTCTGTAGCAAATCAAACCCACAAACTGACGAAAAACCAACTTTAACATCAAGTCATGAGGTAAGTCCAGATCAACACACATGTGAGATTCACGTCCAACTGAACTACATCATAACAAAATGCAACAAAATCTGTGTTTTCAACCCGTTATCCATCAGAACTTTTGCTCCTCTTGCACACTTGGGCTCATTAAATACCACCAACACCATAAGAAACATCACACCAGCAGAAGGCGTTACCTCCTCTCCTCTCCGTCTCCAGCAACACATCCAACGTGTCCTTAAGGTGTGACAACTTGTGTCTGTGGAGCATGTATCACTCAAATTCAAGGATCACCAACTCAACTTACCTTGGGACAGCTGGAGGAGGAGTGTGGGTGAGGGTTGGCTGCCGCAAGCTTTCCACAAAAAAACGTTGCAATTACTCCAAAAAAAGTACAACTGATCTAACCTTGCATTGTCCTATGTTGTATATCTGTTATTTTCTTGCTGTTTATGATTGCTTGGTCAGTTTGTTTTCCTTTGAGATTGTGCATATCTGCCCTATTTCCTTCTCTTTAAAGTAGTAGATTCCAGTACACAAGCCTGGAGTGCCATCGGGCGGTTGTCAGCGTGACAATAATGAACATGTGAAACACATATAAGTCGCATCTGAGTATAAGTCGCACCCTTGCCAGACTAGCAAAAACACAAAAAACTGTGACTTACATTTGAGAAAATATGGTAAATCTTTTCCCTTTCCTATTGCCACACTCTGCAGTCGTTATTAGCTCGCTGATCACATCTGCCCACTTCCTAAATCCTCTGTGCCTTGCAATGGGTGGTAAGATATATTCTCCTTCCACTTGGTGTCACCCCGGAATCAAGTTACAAAGAAGTGATCAATATTGCTAATTCAAATTGGCTAGCTCGTCGTCAAACACCACTGTAAGATGTCACAAGCCTTAGCCCTCGTAGCCCATAAGAGATTGGAAAAAAAAAACCTTAGCATGGCAGGGGCATTGACTCGCACACAGGCTCGGGAAAAAGGAGAAAGGTACCAAACTCTGTTGTTAAGTAGGTGGCCACAAAATATCATCCTGTAGGCCTCAATCAGCCTGCAGGCCGCGAGTTAGAGACCCATGTTGTCTTTGCTCCTCAGTCATCCTTTGGATAGACTCAGGAAGGAAGTACAGTCGCCTCCACTGTTAATAATAGAAGCTGAGCTACTTTTGCATCAACAATTACATGAAGTCCTTTGTGCTCGTGCACAAATTCGACCTTCGAATGACTCATTGCCTTCTTTTTTTCTCTCCCTCCACAGACCGGACTGTTCAAGTTGTCTGATGGTGACTTCTTTATCCAGCCGTTGGAGAAGCTGAACGAGGACACGACCGTCCCCCAGGCTCACGTAATCTACAAGCGCCACGCCTCCGTCCCACCCTCCAATCCGCTCGTGCTGCCCATCTCAGGGACTCAGGCTCTCAATGGTACCTGCGGAGTAAAAGGTTAGGCTTGTCCCTCAGCACACACACACACACACATAGATTAAGGGCCCCAGCATTTGGGACCTAGATTACCAGTTGGAAAATGGTAAATGACCTATTTAATGCCTTAAGTCATTGCATGTTATTGGACAGGACAATCTTGGACTCAATGACAGTTCACATTTGCTGTCGTCCTTTTCCCTCCCTCTCCATCTTGCGGGGATTAGAAAAATGAAGGAGGTTGAGTTCACGCAGTCGCACTAGTTAGTCAATCAGCTGCTTAACATTCTGAGCTGACAGCTCGTCTCCCGGAGGAAAAGTGCTGTTCTCTGTGAAGGAGCAACAAAGCTCACTCAAGCGTAATATCTGTGTCTGTCTGTGTGAGGCTCGATGCACAATGCAAATCATTTGTATCAAACGTGATAGCCGTAATGTGTACGCGGGCTAAAGTGGTTTAGGTGGTTAATAAGGCGCATACAAATAAGGAGAATATCTCAGATGCAGAGAGGCAGAGACTAAGTCAATACAATGTGTAAAAACTTTTTCTTTTCTGTGCTGTGTGAAGTTAAAAAAAAGTTAATTGGATCCCCTTCATGTTGGATTCTGTAAGCGTGATTCCTCAGATGTTTAATGTACCGGTGCTATCGTATTGACTCGAATATAAGATGATCCTGCATGTAAGAGGACCCTCTTTTTCCAAGACTGAAAAAAAAAGGCGTTTTGATGTTAAAATCTTGTTTCATCATGCAGAGCATTTTGTTTGAAAATCCTAAGAAAACAATGCTAAAATTTGACATAGAGGAATAATCAGACATGCCTTTACAGTGGACCTCTACCTAAACGAAACATCAGTGGGAACAGTTGAACCCTGTCATTTAAGACTGTCATCTAAGACTATCTATTCCTCACCGGCAGCGTCCGCTGGCTCTCTGGGTTCACTCTCTCTATCCTCCTCTGAGTCCCTCACACCCACTCTCATCATCGCCCTGTCCACTCTCCCATACACAGAGCAAAGGTATTGTCAGCTTCTTGATTTTTCCAGTCTGACCTAGGGCATGATCACCAGCCAGGAGCCATTCTGAGTATCTTTTACGCAAATTATCCTTGAGTGGCTCGTTGACGACCGGATCTGCTCGTCATCCCTCCTGGAATAATCCCCGCCCGCTCATCACATGCAGTGCGTTTTACACTGGAGCGGTCAAGTGTTCGCGGAACGAATCTACGTTTTACAGCAGTGTACTCACACACTTGCCTGTCGATGTCTCGGAATCGGCCAATTTTTGAAATGCTTTTCGCTGAGTGTCGTAGTTTTTCAGATGTTCTTTCTGGGGGACCCGTCTTCGCTCGTCACATTCTGTCGCTCTGTATTGTGTGGCCGCTTCAACATTTTTAGATGGCAAGGCAACATTCGCCACAATGATCTTTTAGCTAGCATCAAACCTTTTTTCTGATTAGCTTGTTTACTTGTACAGCTGTCATATGTGTGCACAAATGTATATTTTTGAAGTTCTCGGCCTGCATTTTTGACCTTAGCCAACCTCCCCTGTTCTGATTTATGAGGTAGTTTAAGATAACGAGCCCCTCCAATGGGTGGATTAGCGAGAGATAAATTGGCAATTAAAATCTAATGCCACGAATACCAACTTCATTATGGTGGCATAGCAAAAATTTGCTCCCACAACGTAAACTCTGCTCTGACCATCATGTTAATGGGACTTTTTCTACACCTTTATCTGAGAAAGCGGGAGGAAGACTGAATACGTGTTTATGAATGAAAGCGAGGCAGGTGGACAGGTGAAGATACATGTAGGTGGGACAGCAATGAAGCGTGACTTTAAATCTTAGGTCAACGATTCAAAGCAACCTAGCAACCTGAAGCATAGAGAGGTGAAGAATAGGATAGGCACGGTGGGACGGGTGGAGGAGAGTGTCAGGAGTGCTTTGTGAGGAGAAAAATTGCAGAAAGGGAAGGTTTACAACATGACGTTTGGTGTAGAAACGCTCTCAGTCTCTGTCTCAGAGACACAAGGCTGAGCTGGAAGTGGCAGAGATGAGGATGCTCAGGTTCTCCTTGTATGTGATCAGGTTAGGCAGGATTAGAAATGACAGCACTAGAGGAACGGCTCAGGTGGAAAGGTTTAGGATGTCAGAGAGGCAATATTTAGATTGTTTGGTCATGTGCGGAGGAGAGATAATGGACAGAGGATGCTGGCGATGGAGCTGCCTGGTAGGAGGAAAAGAGGAAGACCACAGAGAGGGTTCGTGGATGTACAGGACGTTATGAAGACAGATGTAACTGGGGTATCAGCTGAGGACACATAGGAGAGGAGGAGTTGAAGACAGATGATCCACCGTTTTGACCTCGACAGGGAGCAGTTGAAAGACAATGAAGAAGGAGAGAAAAAGAAGAATGATTTTTTGTCTCTGCCTCTGTTTGCCTCCTTCAGATACTCGTCAGAGCTCCAGAGACTCTGAGAGACAAAGGGAACGCTGGGAGCGCCGTCAGCAGCGGCGAAGGAGGATTCATCGCCGCTCAGTGAGCAAAGAAAAGTGGGTGGAAACTCTAGTGGTGGCCGACCCTAAAATGGTGGAGTACCATGGCAACGAAGAGGTGGAGAGCTACGTCCTCTCCGTCATGAACATAGTAAGTACATCGCCTCCTATGTGCTATAGTCCAGACACGTGGGCAAAGACATCATCGACCCGTCCGTCACAGAATCTGGCTGTGGCGAAAACATTAGTCGGTGATACCTTTGACTCATCTGAGCTTGGGTTTTCAGCTCGGCTGCTGCGATTAATCAGTGAAAAAATATTTTGCTTTGGTGTAGCCACATCTGAGGAATTCCCCCCGCGGCGCCCAGCGCCCAGTAAACCGAGCCATCTGCCTCCTCTCTGTGCGGCCGGACCTCAATATGTGCCGACTGGTTTATTGCCTGGCCTCCAATCCTCAGGGCAAACTAATAACACACACTCACCCTGGGCTACTGTTGGCAAACGCGTCTACTGAGCTGTCCGATTCTGTCAGGGAGGGAAAACGTGATCCTCATTTTAATCTTAATTGTATTGTTTCCATCCCTCCAAACACTGCCGTCCTCTTCGACCCCTGTTTATTCACCTTCCTGTTTGTTGAAGATAAAATGCTGGCAAATATTTATTTATTTATTTTCTTACTGAGACTGTATTTTCTCTTTTGGACCTGCTTTTGTGGAAAAGAAGAGATTTTGTAATTAGTTTTTCTATGCTCACAACCTTTTTCTAATGCACGCCTGGAGGATACATGGACCCCTACAATGGTATTTCTATAAAAATGTCAGGCCTCTCTTCAATTCTTTAAATTTTGTACTCTCCCCGAAAGTAGCTTAGCAGTTTTAAAGCTGTTTTTTTTTTTCACCTGTACCGTGCAAAGCCAACTCACATGTTTATGTGTTGGATAGCTCTTAAAGCTAATAAAACGCTAAGATAAACGACTACAAGTGTCCAAAATGTCTTAGGACGATGGAGATGCAGTGTTTCAGCCGCATTCCCTGTAAGCATGGACCCAAACAGATAACCATAAATCCCTCTTTCCATCTTTTTTCCATCCTTTTCCAGAGCCTTTCACACTCCTGTTACTGCTGCCCCTGAGTGTGGGGTTAGGTCAGCTGACGAGCGCGTAACTGATTCGCTCATCTTTGAGGTCCTCCAAATCACAGCGCTTGTCGCCTGACCGCAGCTACCCAGAGGGCTCTGAGGGGATCAAATATCAGGAAAAGGGAATTCACAGACGGAGAAGCCCACGGATTAACTGACTTAACAGACAATAATACACTGAGGAAGCGGCCATTATTCCCCACATCCTCTCCTGGCTCTTTTTTTAAGTGCTCAGCTTTGAACCCAGAATCCCCAAACGGTTCAGATTTGTGCAAACAATCTGACCCAGGATCAAAGGAAACAACCTCTCGCTCACGTCCACACAATAACAAATGCCATCATCTTCCCCGCGCGTCCAGCTGCTCCATTGTCTTAAGTTACCGATGCTAAAGTTGTCACAGCTCCTGGTCCAGGTTGCACGTCTGCTTTCTGCTGGTTTTCACTCGGCGAGGTTGGAGGACGGCTCTTCCTGTGGAGGAACAATACAGAAGTTGACCATAACAATAGCTGAGCGTTGATCTCATGCAACATTATTGCAGCAAGTGGGCGGCGCTGGTCAGAATAGAAACGTGTCCAAAAGCGGGGTTAGAGGGGAATTTTGCACCTTTCATAAACCTTTTCCGAGCAGTAGTGCCGTGATGCTGTGGGCTGCGAACATCTGCAAAGGAGCTTGGATGTGAGGGGCAGTAACAGTGTGTGAGTGTGTGCGTGTGTGTGCAAGCTGTTTTCTATTTGTCAGAAGATAACACATCTGGAGAGCCATAAACACATGTGGCCCAGATGTTTCTGTTGGTGGAGATTATTGGCCTGAGGCTAAAAAAAAAAAAAGGAAGGAAAAAAAAAGCTTTGAGATGTCATACCTTTACCTTCACAGGCCCCAAGAGTTGTGTGGGTTTTCTGAATGCACAGATTCATAATGGATGCCTCAGTGTGTTCTGTTGTCGCATTTCATCTTCAATTCTAAGTGTGTGAATGGTTTCGACTTGGACGCAGTAAACAGGTTGATTGTCATTATGTTGTAAAATGGCGGACGTCTGTTTCCATGTAATGCAGCGCATTATGACGAGCACGGGATGTACTGACAGGCTAATTGGGAGGAAGTGGGACATCAGCAGATGTGAGGGACTGACTCTTCATTTAATGCAATATTACAGCTGTGGCGTCTGACTTCCATCGAGCCAAACGCAGCGTCTCCAATGCCAACAAATGAATCTGTGCCGTCACACGCTGGGAACCGCCATCTGCCTTTAATGCCGTATTAGTCATCGCTGTGGGTCAGAAAGCTTTTTTCATCAAGCTGCTAATCACCTCACATTTGTGTTTTAGGTGTCGGGTCTCTTCCGGGATGCCAGCATCGGAAATGCAATCAACATTGTCGTCGTTCGTCTCATTCTTTTGGAACAAGATGAGGTAAAACCTGACTTGTCGTATGAGTAACATCACCTTCATCCCACAGCTGTAACTCATCCTATCAGCCTTTAGACCAAACACAGAGAAGCTCTGCTGCTTTTTTCTCCCCCAAGACTAATGTGCAGTTCGCAATTTAAGAGTAAAATTTATGACGGACATTCTTATTGTCAACAAAAAACGCGCTGTGTCATATTAAATTGCTTTCTACTGTATGTCAATTACACTGTCCATCAAGAGCAGGAGACCTGCTTGGAGCTAGAGAGGGTGAGAATGTGGCCGCCACGGCTCAGGGGTTTGAGCTGTTTTGTAGAAACCGCAGCGTTTCCGCTTCGATTTCGGTAACAATGCCAAAGTGTCCTCAGGAGAGACACTGTGTCCCCCCCACCCACACTCCCACGGGCATCCCAGGCAGCTCACTGACTGAGGCACCTCACTGAACCTCAGAATAAAGTTTGGGTCTAATACATTGGGGGGACTTCATCACACGCTGATAAAGTACGTCAAAGTTGGAATTTTTCATTTCAATATTGGAAATATGCTTGATTGCCTCATTCAAGTAACAGCACGAGCGGTTGATAATCCAATTCTTAACAGATTTATGGCTCCTGTGAATCTTGCAGATCTATCCATTATGTATGTACGCGGCAATTTTTAAGAGCCTGGTACAAGTACAAAAGTAACAATAAGGCTGAATTCTGGAGGATGAAGGCCTTATTAATGACACAGCAGGGAATCACATTCCGCAGTGTATGGATTGTCAAGACGTTCAGAACTGTTTCCAGCAATGCAGGCAAAATTGGAGGGAAATTTCACTGCTTTGAATTTCGTTCTCAGATAACAATTGTGGTTTAATTTATAATCCTTAAATGTGGACGTGCACAAAATCACCAAATCTCTGTGTGTGTGTGTTTGTGTCTCTGAATGTATACTGCGGTACAGGATGACTTGAAGATCACGCACCACGCAGACAGCAGCCTGAACAGCTTCTGCAAGTGGCAGAAACGGCTCAACACCAAAGGAGACGAACACCCACAGCACCACGACGTGGCCGTGCTGCTCACCAGGTACGAAGCTACCTTCTCAGAGTCCAGCTCGATCTGTTGACCCGTGCTGCTTGTCATCGGGGCAGATTAGTTCTATGTCGGGGATTGGCTGCCTGCATTTGATGCGGTGGGCTTTTCTCTGTGCCTCACAAGTATGCTGCCCTCCCGACAGGAGAGAAGACAAAAATTAAAGTATCAATAGATGTGCTGCCTTGAGGCATCAACGCAGTGGGATTTTTATCACAGGCCTTTGATAGCTACTATGCTGCCGCCTAATGACACGTGGTGGGCGAAGGCGATGGGCGAATGAGGAAATTGACAGTCAAACCACACAAACCTGTGAGATTTCCCATGAAGTGCGAGTAATCCTTACCCAGCGCCGCTGTGCTCGTCCCTAAATTCATTTCAAGGGTAGTTTGCAGCCTTGGGGCTGGAAATGTAACCAGTGTATATCCTGCAGACGCTCCCACTCCCCCTAGATGAGCGATGAGCCCCCCATTTTCAGCCAGCAATAGCTAAGTGGAGGGAAAATTAATCTCCATACCAAGTGTGTGTTCATTAAAACCAACACCTTCACTTTGTGTTGCTTTAATTTCGTGTTCAGTATGAGACTGACTATGAATACAAGACGGGTCCATTTCCTTTTCCAATAATATGAACAAATACAGCCCTGTATGCATTAACATTTAGAAAATCCCCTCCCATCACAAATATTCACTTTTTCACCTCAGTTGGGGTATTTCAGAGTGGTATTACTAGCAGAAGGAATTTCTCCCCAAATTCATAAAGTTCTGTCTGGCAGTCACTCAAGCAGCCAAGTCGATGAATCTCTGATATTCGTTCGCATTTTTATACGAAGTTCTTTTTCTCAAGATCCTCCAAATATATGAATACTGCCTCTTGTGTTTTTGCTGCAGTTCACGTTACTGTTGAAGTTGCACAGATGACAGAGAAAGTGTTGCTATTTCGATCAAGCTTGGCCAGCATGAAGAATGTTCCTTTCACATTGCAAGAGCAAACGGTCGTTTGATTGCCGCCTTTCTAGGATGTTTCAGGGGACAACAATGTGAAAACCAGTGCTGTCAACTAGAAATCAAGTATTCAGCAGAGAGAGGCGATCAGAAATTGCAGCCGAGAGCATTTAATGGATTTGAGGGCAGGTGGTGACAAGATAAGATCCATGATGGATGATGGATGTTCTCGGCAGTGAGAGAGAACACAATGGCGTGACACGGAAAGACGACGTGAGGGCTGGAGGGGAGGAGGGCTTTGCATTAAAGCCGCCTTCGGTGCATCGTCTCCCTCGCTCCCCGTTCAAGGTGCTCTCACTTTTGCATCTGCATCTTTCATTTTCCGGCTCATTTTTCCCTGGCCTCCCTGTGCCGACTCCCCCTCAGCTCGTCACTCCAGCTCCCTCTGCCCCCATGTCTCCCACTGATCCACCTCCATCTGCTTTTGCCGTCATCCCGGTTGATGCTCCTTTCTCTCCGCCACTCTCTCGCCCCCAACTGTCCGTCTTTTCCTTCGTTTTCGCTATGCGCAAGTTTCCGGGTCACTCAGTCCTTTCTGAGAGTTAGACACCAGTGAAATCAATTAAAAATCCACCAGGTCATCCACCATCACCACTCATGTGGGGTTTAAACCTTGAATAACTGTCTCAGTTAATACTTTTTTGTCCTCAAAGAAGGCATATGTCCCTTTGTCCATCCTCCCATGCACCTATCTGTTATATTAGAACAAGACTCAAGGGTGTGACTCAGGGCTAAGGTTTAGGACATAGGCCTTTTATTTCTGTCACAAGGAAAGACTTTGTATGCATCGCAGAAAGGTACAGCAAAGCACAAAGGCGTATTTGTCTGGGTAGAAGTAGAGATTTCTTTCTGTTATCCTCAACTCAGTGGTGAAGGTAGGAGGGGGTGAGCTTGCTCCTTAGTTTTCCCACTCCCTACCTCCGGTTGCAGCCAGCGTCCTATGAGCTATTATCACTTTCTCGCTCATAGGAAGGACATCTGTGCGGCTATAAACATGCCCTGCGAGACCCTGGGTTTGTCCCACGTGGCTGGAATGTGTCAACCGCATCGCAGCTGCAGCATCAGTGAGGACACCGGGCTCCCGTTAGCCTTTACTGTGGCGCATGAGCTGGGACACAAGTAAGAGTCTTCGGTTCTACACACAAACACTCACACTTCCACGTGTCTAGTGTGTCTTCCATTTCTTCAGATATGAGATTTGTCATTGTAACTGCTTGCGATATGATACTGGGAGGTTATTGAATTCTGCCTCCACCAAAGCCTTAAATAGTAGCATTGCAGAAATTGTGAGCAAATCAAAAAATCCCTTTCATTTGCAAAATTAACAAAAATATACAGCAAACCACTATGCATGAAATGGTGCAAGACCTCTGAGCCCATTAGCTACACTCTGCACTTTCTTCAATTAGATTCGAAATCCACTTTTCCTTCTGTTTTATTATTATTATTTCACTTCAGCTCTGAAATGACCCTCTGCACTAATGAGGGGAAGCAGCAAGGATTTCTTACCTTAAAAACCCTCAAATTACATTTATGTAAAAGGATGGCAAAGGTGAACTTAAATTGATTTAGTGCTGGATGAACATTAACCTCCTTCGCAGAAACACACACATGTGCTTCTGTCTTGATAAAGGAAGGAGATGGAAGGAGACGTGCTCTGCCCTGGTGTATACACGCAGCACATTCAGCTCTCGCTCGAGATTACTGAGCTCTGACCCGTCTGACCCTCTGTGCTGTAAACTCTAAATCGCATTTGCTGCACGCCAGTGTAGTTCTCATTAAATAGTCTTGTGCTAATTCCCCTATTAAGACACCCCTTTTCATAATAAACGGTGATCTCTTTAAAGAGGACACAGCTTAGTTTTGCCTCTATTATTTCACAGAGTCATCTGTTGTGATAGACAGACAGTGGACACAATGTCAAGCAGTGCCGCATTCCCGGAGACAGTCATCGAAATCTGAATCTTTTTTCCTGAAGTGCTGCAATTTGCCAATTGTATGATCGATCCCTACGGTGAATTTCTTTGTCGCCGTTGTTGTGTTGTGCTGTTCTGGTGCCCTAACCTGCTCTCCCTCTCCCTCTCTCTCTCCCTCCCTCTCTCTCTCTGGCCGTCTGTGTCACAGCTTTGGGATTCAGCACGACGGAAACGGTAATGACTGTGAACCTGTTGGGAAGAGACCTTTCGTCATGTCCCCACAGCTGCTGTATGGGACCTCCCTGCCCAGGTGGTCACGCTGCAGTCGCCAGTACATCACCCGCTTCCTAGAGTGAGTCAATCCAAAAGACCCCGCAAGCTGATATTCATCCCCACATATGTATTGTGCACCTTTCAATAATGCTATATGATGTCATGTCCATGTTGCCACTGTGGGTGTCAAAGGCCCGTGGCCCTTGAAAGAATCATTCGTATCCGGGAGGTAAATTATAAAAAGGCTCTCGTCTTATATGCAAACCCGTGTGTGGCCGAACGTGCAATTTGTTTGAATACAGACATCGTCAGCACACACATACAGTCGTTTGGGTTGAATTATTATTATCATCGTCATTGTCATCGTTATTATTATGATTCTGATTATTATCATTATCATTACTATTATTAATAGTAGTAGTAATTTTATTAGGAGTGTTGTTAGTATTATTTGTAGAGATGTCCGATAATATCGGCCAACCGATATTATCGTCCCGATATTAGCATAAAAATGTAATATCGGTATCGGATTTTTTTTTGCTTTAAAACCGATAAAATAATGCTTGCGTTACACCGAAATAGTGCCTATGCGCTCCTGAAGCGTTTACCTGCGCACAGATGATGACCTCATCAAGCTGCGTCCGATATATCGGTGTCGGCTGATATCGGTATATTTGAGATTCGGACAATATCGGCATATCGGATATCGGCAAAAAAGCCAATATCGGACATCCCTAATTATTTGCCATAATAATTCTTAGAATATTATAATATATCTTATGATACTTAAAATATGTAGATTGCAGAACATATTTCATGTGCAATATCATACCTACGTGCACTAAGCTAACAGGCTCCAATGTTCCCATCCAATTTAAAGCAGTTGTACACCACCCCAGGCATTTTGTTTACAAGCATTTTGTTCCTTTCACACTTACGTTCCTCTCTTTATTGTGACATGCAGCTTAGGTAGGTCTATATGCAGTGTTGTTGTTTGTTGAACCTGTTATACTAATAACAGGCTGGACTAATAAAGCCCAAGTTTAAGTCCAATTCTAAGTCTAATATGAAATACTACTTGGTGTGCATGTTGCGTAACATAAATGAGGAAGAATATATGTAAAAACAGTGTTATTTTTCAGGCGAAACACTCATACGATATTGATTTGGAAGATGGAGCAGTAATATCAGCAGGCATACTAATGGCACGGCAACATGTCAGTGTGTTGGCGTGTGTGCATGCAAGCGTGCATGAGTGCGGCTCAGTCAGCTCGTTCTGTCAGAATGGACAGTGATCCTGGCAGCAGCATGTTGGACGACTGGGATGTTTCATCATATTTGCCCCAGTTTCGGCTCCAACCATCTGGAATTCATTTAGTGGGCGTCGAGCCGTACCACACGCTGCAGCCCAGCAGCTCCAGTGTCGAGGCCACGTCCGACCGGAGATACCTTTCGTGTATCTGTGCATAAGTGTGTACCTGGAGGCTAGTGTAACATGTAATTAAACTCTCAGCTCTGTCATGTCAGCTTAAAGCTTCCGCATGGATTGAGACAATTAGCAAGTCTGAGGGGGAAACAAATTCACACATGAGCAGCTGCAGCTCAATCCTCATGCACGACAATGGAATGATTGGTTTGTTTTTGGTTCAACAAAGGATGAAAAGACCATGTACCATGTGGGATAATTGTGCTGGCAGCAGCGGTATTTGGATTTTTGGTGCAGATATACAGGTGATAATTCCACTTTTTGTAAATGAAAGACAATAAAGCGGCACTTCCAAATATGCCCTCTCTATACTGACAGTGATGTGTGCACAGATGGTACTGATAAATGACAATTTGTCTGAAACTGATTACCTAAATGTGAAATCTGTTGTGTTGTGTTGCCACTGAATGACATCAGTGTGCGATTTGTTATTATCTGTGGCTGTGGAGCTGGAGCACACGCTTCACTCGATGGAAAATGAGCATTTTTTCACCTTTTGTTATCATTTGGCACACAATGAACATTGCATCTGAAATCATTGGAACATTACAAATGTACATATGTATTGAGAAATCGTTTTTGTGGATTTTTTATTGTATATGGCATATTATTGTCAGACAATTTTGGGCAGATTAAGGCCGGCTCACACACACGGGAGCTGCAGATGTCAATGACAAAGAGGTCAGACAAGCGGCTGCATAAATCAAAAGTCGGCCCTTATCGCGACGCTGATAGAGCCAGTGCCAACGCCTTTGCTGACATGCAGATTGATTATCAGCGCGATTGTCTGGAAAGTTGGGGTCAGATGCGTACAAAACCTGGTGGCACTGTGGGGCTTTATACCCAAACAAAATTTGGGTAAGTCAACCACAATATGGTGATAAAACAACACTGTAATCTTCTGGCCGATAGCTTATTGCCGATTGTGAAAAGATTTTGTGATGAGGACAATTAGGGATCAGTGATGCAACAATAGTGGTTTTAGCGAAGATAAAAGATGAGATGCGATGATCCTCTAACGCTGCCATGGGGAGTTAAAACTGACTTACAGTGTCATGGATGACAAGTCAGAGGTTT
>OMPJ01013375.1:0-11529 GCA_900312935.1 Carapus acus | reverse complement strand
GCCCCCGCCTCTCTCATTTCACCTCCACAAAGGCCCCAAACATAACCCATAAGTCTTTATTATTGACCTTATTTAACCCTGTGCAGTCTCGGCTCATGCGCTCATCCATTCTGTTTTCACACACTGACCGTGTGTACGGGCGTGATTCAGCATCACGGGCTGAAAATAGTCTTGATTTGTCGTGCCATTACAATCTGTCTGCGACACATTCATGGGGATTAAGCGCAGATTATGAGTTCCCCATGATTGGAGCCAGTGTCTGAATTCTCAGAGCTTTATGCTTCATCCCTCTCGCTGATTTGAACCATGAGAACTTAATGGTCGACCGGATGTCACAAAAAAAAAAAAAAAAAAAAAAAAAAAAAAAAATCGACATTTATTCCAGAGTATCTCGTGGGAAAAGGCATGAATTCAGGTAAAGCGGGCTGTAAGTGATTTCCAGCTAATTAAAGCGGCATTGTGTGGCTGTACAGTTTCCGAATTCAAACCCCGCAGAACCGGTGTTTTCTTCATTTTAATGAGCTGCAGTCATGTTGGGCAACCAACTGAGTCCAGACAGAGAAGTTTAAATATCTCAAACCACAACGCCCCCAAAATACTTTCCACCTCCCTCCCTCTATATCCATTTAATGCGAATGATTTTGGATGATCTCAGTGCTAAAGATGGCGCAGTGGAGCAAGTACACGTGGGGGTTATGTGGAGGTGAAGCTGCGGGGCCTGTCTGTGGCTCCAGTGATGCCTCAGCCTTCACACTCACACGTTACATCGACCATAATAAGATGATTCAGGATGACGTTGGCGAATACAATTATACAATTATTTCCAGGTTCTCTCCCTATCTGACCACCATTCACATGGGCAACCTCCCCACTGCAGACGTTAGCCCTAAATGAAAACATGACTTTTCCCTTTCCGGGCCCCTACACGCCCCCACCCCTCCCCTTGTCACAGCCATCGCTCCCACATCGCAACTGGATGCAACCACATTTTTTCCACACTGCCACTCGGGGCGCGCACAATTTGCTTCATAAAAGGAGTCGTAAAACGTGAGCAAATGGTTGCAGCTCTATGGCAACGGCTCTGCACCCGTCAGAAATCCCTGAGCGATCACCAGCACGCCGCTCGCTCATGAACCTCTGTTCTACGTGATGAGCCTGCACCCACGCGCATACGCTCACACACGCGGTGATAACACAACAACAGTGCAGGGTTTCGTGAATTAAGAGCCGTCCGCTTAATCAGAGAGGCTCAGAGCAAAGGCAAGATGCAGACCAGAGGCACTCAGAGCCAGGGGAACAAAGCAGAGTGTGTGTGTGGTTGTGCGTGTGTGAGAGAGAGAGAGAGAGAGAGAGTTCGCGCACATTCCCAGACAGTGTAAGCGACACCCAGGCAGGGTGATCCAGGAGGTGCTCTGGTTTTCAGGCGGGGGCCTGGCTAGCGTAATTGTCACTTTTGAAGCTTTCGGAAATGATGATGATAAGATGCACAATAAAAAGGATGAAGGGGCGGGATAAAAATAAAGGCTGGGGAGGGGAGCCACAGCAGGAAGATGGATTATGTTAATGTGATTACTTCCCGTGTGTATCAGCACATCATACTTGTTAACTGACAGTTTTAGAATTACATTTGACTTTGAAACACAGAGAAGTGTGTCTGTTAATCTAACATCAACACATTAGAACCATATCTGTAGCATATTACATGACTCTAACTCGATTTACTCACTTCCATCCTTCTTGTGAACTGATTAAGTCATAATTGGACGCAGACTTTCGCTGCTTTTTATAGAGGCAACATCGACTTAATTAAAGTGGAACACACAACTGGCGCACAGCAAAAGACTGCAATGGGAAATTGACGGTGGCGGGAGGAGAATAGCGCAACAAATCTGTGATCCTTTGCGCCAGTTGGTTAAAGATCCATGCTAAAGCCAAAACAAACAGATTTCCAAACATTTTAAAGCGACAGCCTTGGTGAGTCGCGGGTGTGAATGTCTCCATGATCTATCATCGGTGACCTCTCGATGAGCAAACTTAAACGTTGAGAGCAACAGCTGCCATGAGGTGTTCACAGACAGACTAAAGGGTAAGCAGGCCTACAAACATGCCCCACTGCGTGAGCGTGTGAGCATTGGAATTCGGGTGCCACTGGCGCCCCCCCACCACCCCCGCTCTGGGTGTGGAGCAGGCGTTTTATTCAACAGGTTTAGTTTAACAGTGGAGGGGGCCGTTGGGGGGGAGACAAGGGGGCAGGCCAACATCCCAAGGAATGTCAAAGTGACGAGCGGGCACGCTGGCATCATCATTACAGATTTAACAGGATGCGGATGGTGATTGGAAACTCTGACATCTCTCAGCATTAACATGTCTATTAGTAGAGTTATAGTAATCTGTTACTGGGCTCGCTACGTTACGCTGTCTTTTTATATGTATGATTGGTGCATATGTTTGTTGTTCTGAACAAAAACAAAGTCACATTGAGTGTCTGTGTCTGCCCCAAACAGACACAGAGGGTTCAGGAAGGCCCAGGACAGCTGAGAGAGGAAAGAGAGATAGCGGAAAGATAGGGGACGTAGTGGAAGGTAAGTGTCATAGAGTAAAGAAGAGGACAGCCACGGGTAACGTGGAGCTGTCCACTGTTTGGGTGCAACTCTCTCAAATTCAGGATGGGGCTGAGCTCACAGACAGGAATAGACTGTCGTCGTGAGCGTGTGAATATCGCCACTCCCTCGGAAATGACGGCAGCGTGTGAAGAGTGTGTGAGGACATCCAGGACAGGGGCCACCTGAGTAAGTGGGAGAGCAAAGTTGGATCCGGCGCTCTCATCTTCCCACGCACACACGCACAAACAGACACACAACGCAAAGGGAGGAGATTAACTTCAATCATTCACACACTGAAAAAGCTTCTTGACACTCTGCCCTCAGCCTGACAAACTGCAAATGAAACACCAAACGGGAAAACATGACAAAGACATTAACTCCCAGAATTCCAGAACAAGAGAAAATTATTGAAATGGCTACTCCTCAAATAACATTGTGCCAGTGTGTTTTTCTATCCCAGTGGATCAATTACACATCAGGCTGGCCTAATCATTACGGTAAGTTTACAAGACTGGGATTTGAAGGGGGAAAAAAGGAAAAAAAAAAAAAAAAAAAAAAGACTGCTAGCTATCAATAAAAAAAAAACGAGGCAGACCAGGCGTTTATGTTATTTTTGGACTCATATTTACACTCTTGAGACTGGACGGGTGAAACAGCCTGGATGAAAGGTTAAATGGTAGGGTCACACATGTGGAGGTAGAGCCTCTGGTGTGTTTACCTCAGCGTTGAGCCTCGCGTTTTGTGCTCTACGCTATTACCATGGGTGTTTGCAGTCTTTCCTCTAGCAAGTCCCACAAGGCACATTTTTCAAATGCTTCTTGGCCAAAATGAGGAATGAGAGCAAAAAAAGGAGGCGTTGAGAAGAGAAAGAAAGCAGACAAAAGGAGACAGGGAACAAAGTCTCACATGTTTCTCATGCTGAGGTACACATGAGAGACCCCCTTGATATATATGATGCGTCTCATCCAAAGTGCTGCCCATAATTCATGCTGTATGACAGCATTCCGATAGCACATCCAGACCCCAAAGTTCCAGACAGGGGTCAGTGAGCCAGCCTGTGGAGCTGGAAACTAAGGTAAAAAGCAGCAACAGGCAACATTCTTCATCACGCATTAAGTCTGAAGAATGCATCTGAACTTATAGAGCCCAAGAGAGAGTGCAAGAGAGAGAGCGGGGAACAGAGAGGTAGACAAAAAGAGAGGGGAGAGGGAGAAAGGGGGGCGCAGGGACTGTGTGCGACCACATGGAGTGAAACATGAATTAACCTTCATTTTGGTTCACTGCCATTGTTTTTGCTACTCAGTCTAAGAAATCTCAAATGCAAAAAGTCCAGTTCCAGAAGAAGATGTAAGGGGAGAGGGGGACTGTTTATGTTCCCCAATATTGAGGACAAAAGAGAGTCAGAGATCTACACAAACAACCCAAAATATCTTATGTGAAATCGGTTTGAACAGAATAAAACGTGATGATTCCACCAGTTTGTATCAATAATCAACGGAGCAAGAAAGCCCCCGGAAGAACCACGTTTTTAGTGCCATGTTACATATATAAATTTGACATAAATATGCATATACATTCACATGAAGAAATACACACACGTACATGACATTCCTCCTCTGTGTTTCTCTGATGGGTGATCATGCACAGTTGTTTTACAATAATTTACTGGGAATCTTAATTTAAGTCGGTGAGGAACAAGTAGATATACTGTATACTCAAGACGATCAAAATGAGTATTTCAGGATAGCGCCACGAGACAGAAGCTAAGAGGAACGGCCTGCCTCTCCTCTGGCTTGTGAGGCCCAAGGGTCCCACAAAGCAATTATTTACTACCACGCAGGATATGATGTCATGTTCTGCTTTGCTGCCATGTGGACGAGAGGGAGTACCTGTAAGAACCACAGACGTGCTCGTGTGCCACGCCAAAAGGCTGAGACAACACATGTCACGGATAACAAACTGCGCAACATGACCCCAGGTCCACTCCACTTACACTACGTTTCATAGCAAAGCGGCCAAATTAAACAGTAGCAATCTCTTGTATCTTCTAATCCACTCCAATAAAGCTCTAAGGCTGGGTCCCTTCATGGCCTGCTGCTGACACAACAGCGTTTGCAGAGCTACTGTATAGATCCATCCCTGCCAGCACAGCCACGAAGATGCAACATCTTTTGTTTCTACAATCTGGATTTTGTTTACCCGATCCTAGACTATGTATATGTGGCTGAGGCTGAATTGTTGTGCCATGTGTTTATGTTGAAAGGATAGCATCCGCTCTGTGCAACTGCGGCTCGTATTGGAGTGTAAAATTAGCTTTGGTTGTTGGGTGTTGCCTGTGAGCCAATGAGAGGGGGAGCGTAAGCAGAGCGGGAGATATGGCAGAAAGTATTTGGCAGTGTAATCGATTGCAGATGGCAGCCGTCGGCTGGTTCGTTCGGTCCACAGTGGCTCTTTGTGATGGCGAGGCCGGCCGTAATCCGGCGCGGTGGAGGCTGTTTTCGTGTGTTTACACTGGCACCTCTAATATCGCACCACTGAGCTCTGCAGCCAAACAGGAATCCAGACGCGAAGCGGGGAAGGAGGCAAGAATACAGGGGTCCAGGCGCAGCAGATATTGCACCAAAACAACAGTGGCTGTCCAAGTGTGTGGTGACAATCATCATCATCATCAGATCTTTCCAAAATATGCAAAATTTTCCATCAATACAGCTGCAAATGTGAGACCACATCATCAATCACATCACCACGCAAACTATACATAACAACACCTACATCTTGCTACATACTTATTCATAAGCTTACTCAATCATACCTATTTAATAATTCACTCCATCTGACGGAATGCACAGAGCCACTGGTCAGCATGATGCAGACAGCTGGGCCTCCTCTCCTTGGCCTGCAGCGGGTTGAAACCTTACGAACGTCTGTTGGGTAACCCTATCTGTCAGTGTTACATGTCAAAAATGACAACACTCTGTAAGATAGATGGAGATTTAGTGTATGACAGGAGCTTAAATCACTCACTTCCTAAAGCATGCAGACGGAGACTTTACAGGTCAGCACATTGACCAGGGTGAAGCTAGTACGGTAATTGTACGATCGCAGATGATCACCAGGTCCAAATAGTCTTGACAATATACGATACTTGTCTAATCCTCATTTAGTATAGAAAATGTACTGTATGTATATGTGTATGTTTTAGTGTGTGTAGCGAGACCTGGGTATGACTCATGTACATGACCAGCACCAGACCACAAACAAAACTGTGTATGTGTTCTGAACAAACACAACACGCTACAACTAAAGATGCATCTGCTAGAGTGATTTTGAGACTGAGCGTGTGTGCGTGCGTGTGTCCCCGCTGTTGTAACAACCTCCACCATGTGCTCATAACCCATCTCTTGAACAGACAGTCCTTTTAACCTAGAGAGATTCAGACAGACACTCATGCTCTCTCTTGTGGGGGAAACTCTGCGGCTCACTCCAACTGACCCGCTGCACCTGTCGTGTCACTCAGGCCCTGGGCGTGCCTGCCACGTACGGCCCCTCTCTCCGGCCCTCGCCGCCCCATCGCGAGGCCTCATTTCCCAGGGAAAGATCTGTGTGGCTGCTGGCCTCCCTTTTGCACACCCGTGCGCGCAGCAGCACCCACGGTCCCGGTCCCCTTTAGATGGCACAAAGCCCCCATTGTGACACACAATGCTGGCCCACCCTCCCTGCTTCTCCCTCTTAGCCCGTGCTCAGCTACCTCCCAACCCGGCGACTTTGTCCCTGGCTGTTCCAAAATTCATTCCCTTCATCTTTGTCGTTATTTTTCACCTCTGTGCTGTCAACCTTCCTTCTTTCAGCGCTTTAAATACCTCCCTAAACACCATCTCACATCCTGTCAGCCATGTCTGCATGTCAAAAGTCTACCTGTCTGTTTTACAGGGCCAACTCTCTACCTCTATGTTCCTGTCCCACTCCATCTCTTTCGCCCCAGTTTTTTGGTGCAATTTTATGCCAGCAGTTAAACTTTTATGGCAGGTGAGAGGGCAGCTAATTTTTCCCATCTGTGCGGCTGTCTGACCACTGGCAGACACACACAAGTGGGGAATTTCAGAGTTGCACAATTCTCAACGACAAAAATTCTCTGTTAAAAGTGAAACTATTCAACTATCGAGCAGTCACGTTACACTATTGTGTAGTTGTGGCAGCCACTGCACATGCTCACATACCACAGCAGTCAAGTCCAAACGTGGTCCCTTTCTTTGGTCGTGACTCACTGTTCTCCAATGCTACACGCAGACTTTAAAACTGCTGCCACAATTAACGTAAACAATGGAGTGACTTTTGTGGGACACATGAGAATCTTGTCCATTTGTCATCTTGCCATTCAGATACCCACACACCTGCACAGGGCGAGGCAGAGTGCTAGAAAAACACAGCAAAGTGCAGTCAGCATAATGCAGGAGGTTAAGTTACAATTACTGAATGATGGCATTCTTTTGGGGAAAATAAGAGCTCGTAATTTCACGTCATGTTGAGGCGCTGTTGTTCTCTGTGACAGCTAGACTGCTGCAACACAGCTGCTGGCACTCGATCCCGACAAGCCCCCCTGTCAGCCGGATTCGCCACCGAGGGACAGAGACATTAGCCAGAAACAGGCCTTTACTGTAAATGAGGTAAGGTGAGAGAAAATGAATGAAAACTACAAAACACACACACACATGCAGGCGGACACACAATCATTGCACACATTGGTGGAACGCTGCCAAAAACTCGGTGGATGCAAAGCCAAAGAAGAGAAAATGGGGCACAACGGTAACAAGAGCTTCACCATGGTAACCGTAGCGACATACAGTATATCCCCAAGTGGATTGATGAGGAGACGGACATTCAGCGGACTTGTTCCCACCCCATGTTTCCTTCTTAAAGGATAAAAAAGGAGGGTTAGTAGACACCAAAATGGGCTAAACATCAAACAGTCTGCAGAGCTGGGCCTTCATTTTTTCTTTGCATGAAGTGAATGGTCATCAAAGGATCTTTCAAGGACGGAGGGAAATCTTTCCCTCAACCTCCTCAAAGCCAGAACATATTGGATGTAATAAAGAAATAAAAGGACAAAAACAAATAGCGACAAGGGATACAGTGGGACTGAGCGAGTCCAGCTGTTCAAGTCTCTTAAAAGAAGAGAGAGGGCAATTTTCAAACATTAGCACACCCTAAATGAGCTATGAAGGGTTCGGAATGTTTAAAGAGTAAGACTTTCTCACTCTAAGTGGGGCAGAGGGACACTAAGACAAAAGAATTCACAAAAGTCCCTCTTAGCAGCAGGGTGAATGGTGTCACTCACACAATGACAATTTCGTTTGACGTCCAAGTAAAAAGATATTTCAGTTACACGCACACAGAGACACAGATCTTCACACAGATAACCACGGCGATGCCGCCCAGCTCCTGGGAGCGCGGTGCTCCGATGACCATGACTCAGCCTGCAGAGTTTAGTCGAGCACGGTATGGAAAGCCAGGACAAAGATGACCTCATTCTATTGGCTGCCTGGACCCCCGCCTCCTTTTGTGGGAGAGGGGGGAAAAAAAAGGGGGCCAGGGCAAGAATGGTGCCGCAACAGAGTCACCCCATATTGAGACAGATCTGCCATGGTAAAGTACAACTGGGCATGCATGTGGGTCTGGTTGTGTCAGTGATTTTGTGTGTGTTTGTGGCTCTACTTGGAAAGTGGACTGCATTAAGGACATGAGAAAGGGGGTACACGTTCAAAAGTAAAAGAAAAGAAAATGATTCCACAGATCATTTTCTGGAGGATTACAATTAAACAATTTCTGCCCTGTTATTAACTTTTGGCAAATACCATTACTATGACATGTTCATCCTGGGGCACCAGTCCAGGTCCCAGCTGTGTGAGATTGAGACCAGAGGCCAGGGAGAAGCCTCTAGGCTCTTAATGACAGGGAGGCAAAAGTAGATGAGACACACATACACACACACACACACAAAATCTTGCAACTTAATGGCTGCAGCTGGAGAGGTCAGCCGCAGAATCAGCGACAAGACGGATGTGGTTTCGACCTCAAGTGTGTAGCGACAAATAAGATTTTAAGGCAAGAGAAACACTGGACAGACATCAATGATCGCACCGCTTTGACACTCTTGAGGGGGAAAAACTGACGGACGACCGCAGTTCACTCAGGTCTCATATGATGACACGCGATACATCAACTACACGTTTGCATTTTTGCGATTATTATTAGAAAATGTCAGTAGGGATTGACAAAGGCCCACCTCAAAGCATTTACCTGTTAGTTCATCTAGCTCTCATCATATAGCATGTAAATGAATGGACTGACATTCAAGAGTGTTGAAACTGAGGCGGTTGTGGCTCACTGCTCTGCTCCTGATTGGGCCTCTCTTGCTGAAATCGATGGTGCGTGAGTGCAAAGACATCTCCACGGGGTAAAATTCCAAAGGCCGTGGCCCTCACTCCCTCTAAATCCCTCCATCGCAGCAGTCAAGCTCCTCACCTACACCACGAGAAGCTTAGAGAGCTCACCGTCACTCTTCACAGTGGTACTCCGATCTCACACAGGGGCCGTTGTCTCTCTCAAAAGGCGCATTGTTGAAAACGAGCAAACTGAAGTGGAAATACCTGCGAGGTGAGCCACTGGATAATACCAAAGATCACCTGAGAACACTCGCACCACAAATATACAATCTTTGGTCCTCATCTCCAGCTGTAGCCAAAAGTTCTTCACCAGCACTTCTCTGTGAACGAAGCGAGACTGCTGACTCGACTGGAAAACCTCGCTGTCATGCTGTTAATCTCACTCTCCATTACCCACTGTAGCAGCCACGTTCGCAGACATAATCGGCAATGTCACATCCTCTCTGACCTTGTGACCTCTCACACGCTTAACACGCTTTCTTCGCTCATTAATCCCCTTGGCTATGCAGCAAAACCACGCATTGCCCCGCAAGTGAGCTGAAATCGCTGCCAGGGCAAACCGACACACAAAGACACTGGCATGTGCTTCAACACAATAATCCATGTTTCTGCTCGGCACTGTTCAACAAAAACATCCTGCTGAAGCTAATCCGTGGAGCCGAAATTCCTTCCCAATAGTAATCAATCAATCAATCAATCAATCAACACTGAGAAACATTACCTGCACACATGCAATCATGATAACGTTCAAGTACCGTGAAACTCACGGAAACCAAGAACAGCAGCGCAGTTTTCAAGAACAAATCCAGACAGACAAAATGTACAGCAGCTTCTGTTTCGTACCTTGAAGCATGCAGCGGTATGCTGTCTCAGAGATGGCGTAGATGTGTGGAGGCATTTCGTGCCTCTTCTTCCCCCGGTACATCTCGATGATGTTCTCTGAATAGATGGGCAGGTTCTTGTACGGGTTGATGACCACACAGAACAGGCCGGAGTATGTCTGTAGATTAAAACACACATCATATTGAGACTGGGAAATGATGGGGCGTAGAAATAAAACATGGAGTTGATCTATAATGATCATATTCAGTGTTGTTGCTTACTTTGAAATCTCCATTTTATATTTTTATTTATTTATATCTATCTATGATAGATAGGCTACTGATAGGCTGACACGACAGAGTGGAAAGAATAATGACTACACTGATGACGAACAGGCTCCTCGGAAGCTGCGTGAAGCCCAGGCAGCGCTAAATAGAGCTAACAACGGGGGGTAAGTGATATACAGAATACTGCGCCGCCTCACAGCCATTACAGAGGACGTTGAGACCGCATTCTGACTGGTGGTGTTACATTTGGATGTGTAATTAGCCTTACGGCCTCTCCCTGGAGTGTGAGAGCAGTATGACGACTGCTGAGCCAAGGTGTGGGCTGAATCGACCGCACATCGAGCAGCCAGGAGGGAGAGAGAGAGACAGACAGAGGGGGAGGGGGGGGGCAGAGAAAGTGAGAGGGAGCGATTAGAGGGAGAGAAAGCAAGAGGCCCTGATTCTGCAGCGGCTCTCCACCATTCTGCAGATGCTATAGGTGTTTTGCATTCCTCCTATAGATGACAAGGGAAGGAATGATCGGTGCCTTCCAGGGTTGTGACTTTTACCACCAGTGTGTTAGAACAGCACTGACTGGTACAAATGCCTACCCTCATCTCCACTCAACCACAGCACACACACTACGTGTGCAAAGTCTTGCAGTATGTGTAGGTGTACCCAGGTAAAGCTCATCTACAGCATATAATGAAAGCAGTCAATTAACTAGGTCAAAAATGGTAGCAACAACAAGGTTCACAGAGTTATGAACACACGTCTGGGGGCAACATGAGATGTAGGAATGTGCACTAGAACACAAAACAACAAAACAAAACTATCATGACAGGAAAATATGTAAACCAGGTGGATGCTGAGAGCCACCCACAGCAGTGAGGTAGAGGGACCATGGGATGAGAAGCCGTTGGCTAACTGCTGGATTCCAAGGTCAACGAGGGACAGTTTTTTTTTTTGTTTGTTTGTTTGTTTTTGCCCTGTCATCACCTCAGAGCCTGCAGACACGGGCATAGCCAGAACCGTATTTGGATGGGGACACATTCCAAAAACCAAAGCTGTCATGAGTAGGAAAAGTGTCATGATGGTGGTTGATTGTATAGCCCGTAGGTGTCAAACTCAAGGCCCGGGGGGCCTGATGCGGCTCGCGGCATCATTTTATGTGGCCCGCGAGCTCCTGAGCAACTGTTTCAAAATACCACTGGTGTCAAACTCGAGGCCCACAGGCCAAATGGGGCCCGATGCATTTCAACATAAATCTCCCTCATTTAAATGTGCATTGACTCAAAAACTACATCTCCCAAAATGCAGGTGGATCATGTTACTGGCAGCTGTGCCACAACCAGATACACACTTTCTAAAATGTCAGTTTATCAAGAAGGGAAG
>OMPJ01013372.1:26166-46530 GCA_900312935.1 Carapus acus | reverse complement strand
TGCCTGCCTGCCTGCCTGCCCGTCTGTCTGTCTGCCTGCCTGCCTGTCTGTCTGTCTGTCTGCCTGCCTGTCTGTCTGTCGTTCCATTGATTGCTGTATTGTTTTATTGTAGGTAATTTTCTATCTATCTATCTATCTATCTATCTATCTATCTATCTATCTATCTATCTATCTACTGTGTGTATCTATCTTTGTCTGTCTGTCTGTCTGTCTGTCTGTCTGTCTGTCTGCCTGTCTGTCTGTCTGTCTGTCTGTCTGTCTGTCTGTCCGTCCGTCCATCGTTCCATCGTCCATCGTTTATTGCTGTATTGTTTTATGGTAGATAATTTGCCTCCCCTCCTCCTCCTCACCTTTTCAGTTACAAAGGGCTGCTATGTGTTTTTCCATCACTGATTTGCTCATGGGCGTAGACATTGCACTAGAAGTCAACGATTGTTTACTCCACCTGACAGGCTATACCCCTGAAATATCGAAATTGAATGATTTGCGTTGCTAATTGCGTAGCACCAACTCTCTAGCTTAAGATGTCTTAATTTTGGATACAAAGTTCGTCCCATCATGCCTTCTGTAACCTCCATAGTTTTATCAGCTCATGCCCATCTTAACATATTAGAGTGAGCGTTATCTGCAGAGCCGAGGGAGCAGATCTCAGAATGCACTCATTCATTTTTGAGTGTCAATCTGTGCCTCTTATCATAATAAATCAAATGTATTACCCTGCTGAAAGACCCGGCATCACAATCAATACGGGTAATCAATAATAGAATATCAACTCATGAATTACGCAGGAGCTGGTTGGGAGTGAGAGATAACGCGGAGGCCAGAACGCAAAAAACCAGATTAGCCGGGCAGAGGAGGCAGAGTAGGAGCTCGTCTCTGGCTGCCGAGGCTGTAAAAGGTCGCTGAGCGGTTGATGGGTCGCGTGTGAGCTAGCGGGACAATTACGCGTGTCCAAGCGCGGAGTGCTTTTGTCATTTATCCACGTTAACATGACAGCAATCCAGCAAATGGCTTTGGTTTAAAGTCAAACATCTCCATGGCGAGATTACCCTCATCGCCGCTGACCCCACAGTGCCCAACCCCCTCACACACACACACACACACACAAACACACATACATAATCACGCGTCGCCGCACACCGAATAGCCATAAACACGCGTAACTCACTGCATCGCCGATTTCAGCCGTCATCATACGAAAGCTTTCACTTTTTTTTTTTTTCTTTTACGATGGAAATTTCCCATGCCGACGCGACACCCCAGATCTGCCCTCGCCCCACCCTCCGACAATGATGGAGTATGGCTAATGTCGGTGAATCACGGCCGTGGTGCTCCCAGCTGATGTTTATGGGAGCTGCTGGCCAGGGGACCTTATGATCTTAGACTGTTAACACAGTTGCTTCCCATCCATTGCGGTAATTAGAGCTACATTTGGTCAAACAAATCGGTTCGATGGAAAAATCAGATACGCGCGAGCAGTCTACCATAGCCAAATTAGTGTTGTAATTACCTGTGGCACATGTCTTCATTAATAATTCCTGCATCTTTTGTTGTAACAAAATGTCAATACCGTCCCACACCTTAATTGAATGGAATACCGATACCTCAGCCCTGCGCTAGACGCGAAATTTACAAGGGGCGTATAAATCTCAGCGTTATTTTCTGCAAACTTTCTTTGTTGGCCAGGAAAATAAGTGACTCCAGCTGTGAACTTCCACTCAAACTTTCTTCCCGCTAGCGTGATTCAGTGCGATTCACTGGCATTTCGATATTAGCGGGCCCGGTGAATGAAAATGCACAGAATAAGTCTAGACTGTGAAATTCAGTTGCTGTGCAAATATCAATGCCACTCAGACAAAAGATTATCAACCTATTGAAGTTCAAGGCTAAGGCATTGGTGGGTTTTTGAGAGAGAAGGAAAAATTCTTTCCGGCTCGATGTTTTGTCACGCTCGTACGTATTTTTGCGGATCCTTAAATTGCAAAACTAGCCGTGGATGTGCATGTGGTCGACTCCTAGGCATTCGCATTGACGGCTGCCTCAAACGCAGAGGAGCTGCTTCTGTTTAAGTATGATGGACATTAACGCAAAGACAAAGGCGCCTGACGACGTCCGTCTGCGGTCGGTAATTAAAGCCCGACCGCTCGTCCTATCATTAGAAAATCAACAGAGCTGGCCAGGTGTTAATGGCTCGCAAAATCCACCAACGCATTCAATATTTGCAGAGGCGGACAGTTAGGACGGGACCGCTTTGACCACCGTTAAGACGTAACCCGCTTTGCCGCTCGCTCCTTTTGCATCGTCAATGAGGTATTTGTCAGGCCAATTACTTGGAATGTAAATACCTTTCACCCCTGTAACGGCTTTGTTTTCGACGGCAAACAGCGGGCAGAAATGAAATGAAAATATTTAAACAGGAGAGGAGGAGGCGGGTAAGCGCCTAGTTGGCGAGTGTAGGTTGTGTGTGTGTGTGTGTGAGTTTTTGCTCTGATGAGGTCTCTCCCCCCTTTAAGAGGAGGGTTCAAGAACAGCCACTGTTCTGTCTCCCAGGGTCCCCCCATCCAGATCTGGAGGTTAACTTCTTCTTCCACCTCTGCTCACGGAGGAGGGAGTGTTTGCGAGAGTGTGCGTTTGTTTGTGTGTGGGTCCGCTCGTGTGTGTGGTGATTACTGAAATCTCTGTCTTGCGGAAGAAACCCCCACAAAATCAAGCTCATGAACAAGGTCTCGCACCTCTGTTCTCCGCTTCTCTTTTCCTCTAGCTTAGCTCAGTTTTTTCTCTTCTTCGTTTCTTTTTTTTTCTGTCCCCCACAAGCAGAAGCGATTGTGGTACGTGTCAACACGACGCGTCTGCAGCCGTGCCAATGTTTGCGACGACAGATGGGCTGTGCTGCCATGGGAAATCAATTCAATAGGTGTCAACACAGATGATTGAGATGGTCGTGGTGGTGTGCGAGTGGGCCGGGTCAGCAATGTATAGCTGAGAGTATGTCCATGTGTGTGTGTGTGTGTGTGTGCCTGTGTGTGTGCCTGTGTGTAGGTGTGCCAGGTGCATCCATCCCTCCATTCTTAATTAAGTCTGTGTGATCAGTGTGACTGGAAAGATTATTAGATGTATACTAGAACAAAATAAACTCCCTCCTTGAACACTCGGCCCGTGGCGCTCATCAGCATTAACAGCAGTTCACCATTCGGGTTAATCATTCGGTTTGGGGTGTATTTATCATCACAGGCTTTAGGATGTTGTCTTTTAATTCTTATTCGGGGACAAATTAATGCATATCGATAATGGCTAAGGTTACTACCTGGGAGGGAAGCCGGATCTATAATCGGAGACGGCGCCTCGGTCTGTAATTACGATCCGGCTGATTGTTATTTCTGTGGCAAATGCAACACTTTCGGTCATTGGAACACATTAGCTGGGAAATTATATGTATTTTCGGCTCTGTCGCAAATTAATGTGAACAGATTTGGCACAATGGGAAAAATAAATAAATTAAGCAAAGTCTGAGTGGCATAGTTCTGTTAGGGTCACACTGGGGCGAGAGGGGAGACTTTCAAACTCAATTAGACACATTTTCATCGGAGGTACATGGCTACTAACGAGGACTGCAAGTACACTTTGGAGATGGTTGTACGAAAGATGCGGACACAGAGTTTTATTTATTCATTAATGTTTTTACTTCTGCCTTTTCTCTGCATCTGGCCGCAGCCGCCAGAGCTTGGAAGAAATAATTAACACTCCTCAGCAAATTACTTTTAACGACCTATTTAGTTATGTGCTTCTCAGGATTATGCATCAGAATTAATAGAGTCCAAGATCACCAAATCTCCTTCATCAATTTTCCATTCACCCTCGCCAATCTAACCCGTGGTTAACCTGCATGTTGCCATAGTGATTGAGCCATGTGGATTTTGTTTTCGTGCGATGTCCTGAGGTCATTTGCATTATTCATAAGTGCTTCATTTCATTTCCCCATAATAGAAATGATCCCTAACCCCTCCGCCATCTAGACTCCTATTAAAAAGTCAGCCTGATCTGCTGCATGTTACTTTTTGTCACCTCATCTGGAGCGCAACAGCAGGCAGAGGCTGAACACAGTATCACATTTGTACAAAACCACCCAGAGCCCCCATCGGTGTTGAGGATAATCGGATTGCGGATTAGGATTTCCTTAGATTGGTCTCGTTCCTCATTAGCATCAGCACTCCCGTTAAATGCAAAAACTAGCTGTCAAGGCTTCGGTCAGTGATCGGAGAGGTGCTGCTCTGATACAAAACCATCCCAATTGTGCAGTGTGGGCAGTTACGCAACCACTTAAAATGGTCTTTGGGCCGTAGGCTGATATTTGATTAGTGTCCCTGCTGAACTGTTGTATTAATTGTTATAATATGTGCATAATAAAATCAGCGCAATCTGTGCTTTTCGCTGCAATGAAACAAACCGTCCTTATCATTTAGAACCATCGTGGATGAATCAAGTTTGACAGACATACTGTATTTTCCTCGGGGACGGCGTCTGGTTGCCATCGATTACATATCAAAATGGAAAGAAAAGGTTGTTATTTTCTCCCCGTGATAATGACGGTAATTAACCGAAGTAGCCAAAATGAATTTAAGCAATCAATCATAGTTTTACAAACCATTTCGATGAAAAGATGCGATGCACTCCAAGCACGACTATGGCGTTGATAGCAGATGTTCCTCCAGCTGTAATCTCTCCCAGAGAGAAGAAAACGTTCACTTAGCCGAATTAATTGAATACCGCAGTATATTAATTACATTTCAATGGCTTTTTCACGACTTCCCGTCGAATGGTTATTGTAGGCATCTTCTGGCACGTGAGGAGGATCGATTCAACTGAAAATAGCGTGAAAGCTCATTAGATATCATGTCATCTGCTTTGTGCTGAGAAAAAAATTTAACTTTCTTTTATAATTTGTGTTTTTGAAGCGAGCATTCACCTCAAACCAGCGGGATTATTGAAAAGATAAAAGTTTTACCAAACTACTTGAGAGTGCTGAGACGGACGAATGCTGTGTTGCAAAAAAAAACAACAAAAAAAAACAAAAAAAAAAACGCGGAATAAAAAGGAAATAAAGAAAAAAATACACTTCTATATTTGATGTAATCTGCTCTGGTCACGGCTCATCAGTGCGCTGTATTGTTCAGGGCCGATCACTTTGAATGAAAAAACCTCGTTATTGCTGCATTGTGGAGTCGTAATTGCTTGAATTGGCGGTATTGTGTTTACGTCTGAGAGCAGTGGCGGGCTGCTGAGAGTGTGGTGCGTGGTCGCGTGTAGAATCGTGGAGAAAATTTGATCAACCTCCCCTCCTCCCCCTCTCCCTCCTCCTCCTCATCTTCCTCCAGCTGCAACCTAGTCCCCCCCTCCTTTTGAGACCCCCACTCTTTCCTCTGAATTCCAGCCACAATTCCTTGCGATGTCGAGGATGCTTCTCCTTGTAGTAAGGATTGAGTCATCAGCAGGTGGCGCTTCAGAGTCCTTGCATTAGTCTTAAAGTACATGTCACGCAACGTGAATTTGCAGAAATCCCTAGAACGGCAGGAAACGTTCCTCAAGTGCCTATGAAGTTGGGCGAGTTGTACCTCTTACCTTCTCTACCTCTTAAAGTTCCCGCGATACACTCGAGGCGACTGGAGGGCATCACTCTGAGCATCTTTCATATTTTTTCTTTTTTTTTTTTTTTTCTTGCACAATAAAACTGCTTAAGCAACTCGACTCCTGCCGTAACGGAGGATTAATGTCTGACATCCATCAACGTCTGCCGTCGTCCATCAATCACCCCACCTCATCCTCGTTCCCCAACCCCACCCTTAACAACCGGGCTGTGATTGGTGGTGGAGCGCACGCACCATCGAACCTGCATCCGCGGACTGTGTGCCTGCAGATTATGAGAAATGGCTGTCGTTTCTCCGAACGGCGTCTCTGACACTCGGCTACCTTCCCCTACCACCAGGTGTTACTCAACGAAGTATTTGACCCATAAAGTGAAAAAGTACTTTAAGCAGCGTAAGTCCCTCCCACTCCTCACGCACAGTCAGACACTCGTGGTATCAAACTGCAATTATTTTGAGCAACCCCACAGGAAGAGCCATCTGTAGCTGATTTCAATTTCTGCACACACACGGGGGGGGGATTTGTGCTTTAAAATCTTTAATTGAGATGGATTAGGTCATCCAATTAACCCCAACACACTCTGCGTGTCCTTTGTGCAGTCGGAGCCCTTGCTTTGGGGTATTGTTGCAAATCTTTAACTCTGCTCCCAACTCGTACACCTCTCCTCGCTCTCTTCATAGAGCTTAATTGGGTTGTGCTCCACCTCGCTCAAAGCACACCTTCATCAATGGCCCCCCCCTCCCTCTTCCCCATCACACAGACACACACAGCAATGATGTCATACTGTATGTGAACAGATGCAGAGTGCCGAGAGGCAACGTGGCGCGAAAGTACCTCTCCCTGTCATTTTCTTTCTCTACGAGAAAATAAGCTATTGTTTGTGTCGACGCAAATTTTCCCCAAGGAATCCTTAACTTCTTTGAGGCGTTCGCAAAAGACGTTTTGCTCGTTTATTAGCAAAAACGCGCCTTCGTTTGTGTACAAAAAGGGATCTCGCGCAGAAAGTTATTCTAGTCAGAGTGGTTGCTGACAACACAACTTCACCATCAACAGGGAAAAAACGATTTTAGAGAATGTGAACAGACTTAACAGAGGATCTGGAGACCTCGTTGATCTCCACTTGTGCCCCTTCGAGTAGCTTGCGGGTCAGATTATCTTCAGATCCCCTTTGCACTGGAACCATCACCTGGTCTGTGAAAAAGTATCTTTGTAGAGATGCTCCACAGGTCTCTTCTTGAACACTCTTGTTTCACTCGGGTCAGGCTCGTACCGTGGGTGTTCCCCCTGTCAGTTAAATACTGCAATAGATAAACACGCAATAATTATTTCCCACAGAAATGTTGTATCCATGTTTTGATTTTGAAACTCATTTACCCGAAAGTGCAGTTACTCCCACCCTGACCTGCATGTTTTCCAGTAGAGCCAAACAATAAGGCAGCGGTCTCGGAAGATTCGTTAGCGAGAGTGTAAACGAGGAGAAAATAAAACAAAAAGAACCAGATGAACAATGGAAGAAAATACATCCAAGCAACAAACAGAAACTAACAGGTCTAGGTTTGAGGTAGCGCATATCTTATTTTGCCAAATTAGAGATAATAACGCCTGCCATATGAATTGTGCAGGGGACAAAAAGCGAAAGACGAATCCTTTTTTGAGGCAATTTAATTTAAGATGCAATTCTTCAAGGCAGAAACAGCAGCTAGAAGTCATGCAGAGAAAATAGTCTTAATTGTTTAATCCATATCAGTTATGCACCATATGGGAGAAATTACAGGTGCTGGATGATGGGATAAACATTACAAGCAAACAAATATCTGAGGGCCCTTCAACTCCAGCTTGTGTCTTTGGAGATCAATTTGTCTCAGCTTCTCCTCCGTTCTTAGCCCAGCTAATAATATAGTGTGAGAATAAACGCCAAACATTTTGGCATTAAAGGCTCTCCTCTGTCCCTACCGAGGCTCTGGCTCTCGCTGAGAAAAGCGCAAACTGAAAGATGTGCCGTGTCTGCGACAACTCGGCGATGTCGCTTGCCATTTTATCGTTGGCATTCATTTTCGTCAGCGGGAGTTTGTTTTCCGTCGCCATTTCAATCAACTGACCTGTTTCCGGTGCGTTATTTTGGGGTGATTTCCTCCCAGCTTGTTTTTAGAAATGTCAGGGACGCCACTGCAATATTTGTTTGTGTCAATTTTTCCATCGATTATCCAACTTGGTTCGTACTGATCCTTTCTTCGTATGCTGCGGCACGCTTTCGCCTCGCTCAGCAACCTCCCCCCCATTGCCGCCCCCACCCACTTGTCTTGGACATCTTATCACTGTGACGTGAAAGTTTTTATTCAACGTAATTTATTCGGACAGAGTTAATGTGTTCCACGAAAGGCTCGCGATTATGAAGGCATTAATCACACTATAATTAGAGTCAATGGCTTAATTGTGACACAAAACCTCCATTTCCTGAAGGAATTAATAAGCGCGCTGTCATTTTATGGTCCGAGCAGGAGGAAGAGGCTCCTCAAGAATCTTCACCCGCAGACAGTAAATGGAAGGAGATGCTTGCTGGTAATTCATATTAGACTAATTCAGTCCTTAACTGATGAACACTTTTAAGCATGGGGACATCTGTTATTTTCGTTAAGTCTGACAGGTTTCATTTAGAAGATGATGGTGTGTGTGTCTGTGTCTTTGCGTGTGTACACATATCATATGCCTGAATCTGTTTGCTTCAGAGAGTTGGTTGCCTGGATACGGCGTAACTCTTCAACTGCTATGGACTTGTCCCTAATAGAAATAAAAAGAAGATGGAGGCGGCGGTGGACAGTGAAAGCTAAGCTCGGGGTGTGTGACTCATACAAAAGATGCTGCCAGGTTATTGACTCTAAAACTCGCTGGCATTTAGAGCGAGGCAGAGGTGCGGGGACTCGTCGCGGGGGGAATGACGAGCCATTGAAATGCCAGAGGGAAAAAAAAAAATTGGGCGATGAGAGATAAATGCATGTTTTTAATAATGGAGGACTTAGTCAGAGCTGGATCTTTTTCACGAAGTAGATTCAAAAACCGCTCAACTTGTCCCAGTCATGGCTGTCGCATGACCTGAAGTAGCTATCAAACTACTGCATACAACAATATTGTCTAAAATCGGAGATAATTCAATGAATAGTATTTCATATGATACACAAAGTTGTGTAGTTTTAAATCCTTTCAACATCTTAAACTCCAAAGTGTCTGAGTGCAACGTGTTTTCAAAACATTTTTCTACGTATCTAATGGTTTCTTGCTCAGCATCGTAGTATATGTTTGATGTTGGATTTGTCTCCGAACACACTCACACACACACACACACACACACAACACACACACACACACACACACACACACACACACACACACACACACACATTAACTGACCAAGCGTCCAAGTACAAGCGAGGAGGCTGAGCTCATGTAACACACTGGCTTGTGAGCCACACTACAACAGATGTTTTCGCTCCTTCGGCCCGATAATGTTTTTGTTTACGCGCTTGCTTTTCCACTTCTGAAGTCATAATTACCACGTACCACTTTAAAGAGCCCTCAGTTGGCAATAAAACGGAAAAGTGAAAATAAACCCAAATCATGTTACGACTTACAATAAAACTAAAATACTTCCGCCAAACAGTGCACTAACAAAGAACATAGCTGACAAAATCAGCCATTACTACCTGAGTCATTATTGCGTTTGAGGATTCCTTATGCTGCTGGAAGAAATTGTCACAATTATGAGAAAACAAATAAAGTTAAGGGCCTATTTTGCTCCTGTAGCAATGGTTACTCTCCATATTTGCTAATGTTATTACTGGCAGCAACATGTTGGCATCACTCAGAAGGCCTTGTGAGGACCCGGCCCTTGAGGGGGCCATGTCCTCCAGCTACACAATTACCATAATTCAGTTGAAACCAGACCAGGGAGTCTGAAATTGAAGTCTGATATCAGAGAATACAACAGGCTCCTTTATTGGTATCAGGAGATGGAGCATTTGACTTTAGATCAGATGGTTGCTAGTTCAAGTCAAGGCCCCCTCAGTTAGAAATCAATGCCAAAGTATCAATGGTGTGAATGAACTGGCCAAGTCCAGTTGATGATTGATAATAGAATAGAAAAAAATTGAATTGTGAAAGTGATTCACTGCCAAATGCTCTATGGTGAAAAATAACATTATATCGTAGAAGAGTTTATATTGCGCCAAGATTGCAAGAATAAACTTTGTGGCTCCCGACATAACTTTGCCTTCAACTAAGCGGCCTACATTTGGCAGCCTAACAAATTTAACTGGTAATTTCATATTTGTTTGTGCCGATTCCCAATGACAGAAAATAGCCTGCACTTTGAATAATCAATGGAGATTTTCAGCTGTCCACGTCATGACATTTAAATACAAGAAATCTAGTTTTGGTTGGTTCCCCCCATTCAAAAAAAAAAACAAATCTTAATTTGTTGTTTTATCGAAATGGTACCATTGAGGGGAAAAAGATGATCCACCCACTGCTCCGAATTATGAGGGCATAGAAAAAATACCTTAAATCACCAAGACAACAAGTAGATTCCGCTCGCTCGCTCCCACCAACACAAATACAACCTCAACCCATTGTGTCGTTTCAACAAACACCCCACTACCCCCATGCCAATTCGTCGGTCATGGAAAAAAGTGGGTTTGGCTTGATAGTGGTAGTTTGGAAAAAGGTCAGGGCCATCAAGAAAACAGACGGAATGAGCCTGGAGGATCTCAAGTTGTATTAATGAGAACCTCCCCCCCAAACGCCTGTCTGAGAGGTCATGCCATCACCTAAAACAATAAAGATTTATCACGGGAGGCAACACCGGTCAAAGCATTCTCTCATCTCTGGGCTTTGCCTTTTTACAGCAACAGCCACTGTTGACCCAGACCCTGGCATGAAAGCCTTGGCTGCACCTCACTACGGTTCAAAACCCCCAGAAATATTCTCGATGTCTGTAAATAAGTCATCGCCTGTAATTTCAGTATTTCTGAAAGCCAGCACATTATCCCACCCTCCCTTCGCCCTTACTCAAAAGTGGTGGCACATGTGCGGTTTCCCCTCTACGTTCAATAACATAATGACTCTGCTGAAAGAAATACTGCTTTTGATTCACTGGAGCCCACACCGAGTAACTACACAAACACAAAATACCCTTTATTCTTCTGGAGCATGGCATGAACATGTGAGGTGGAGAAAGAAGAGAAAAGAACCTCAGAAATCTCAGGATTAGAAAAGTCAGACATACAGCGAGAAGCATGCAATAATACATACGTGGTACTGATCTTACAAAGAAGGGGGTTGAATCGCAAAATCTGTTTGTGGCCGGTTCACATAATTGTTTGTGCTATACCGTGATCTGAAAGCGTATAATAATGTGACTGTTTCACTTTTCCGCGTATTGTTACCATGGTGTGACAGGACGGGCTGTACATTGGAAATAAGCTGACACTTCAAACCACTGTGTTTACAGCCATGTATGCATTTGTTTGGACCAAAGGATGCTTGTGATGTTGGAGATCCGTGGCTAGAATATCAATGATGCTTTTCTCTGCAGGGCCACTGCTGTTTTGTCTTCAGTTGGGAACTTCTCCGATTTTGCAGAAATTTGTCAAAAAAGTGAGGCAGATGTCTTGCGTTATAAAATAATAATAGTCTTTGCTATTAGTTTGGGTTGCTGTGTTGCTTTTTGTTCTTGACAAAGAATCGGTGAGTTTATAATTGGTTTCTAATATTGTTTTTTTTTTTGTGATTTGTAATTGAGCATAGCATGTTTTGAAATATACAGCAGTATAAGTCTGAACAGTATCTTTGAATAATCTTGGGTCAGTGGTGAAATCAATCATGAATTCTTTTGTGACTTTAATGCCACTTTTATCATGCAGGCTAAGCCACAATCAGTTACGAATAATAAAAATTGCTTTATTTCTGATAAGACCGCAAATCTGGACTTGTGATCAATAAGTGATCAATGAACTTATGATCAATAAGTTCCTGTGAATTAATACAGTTGCATTTTGTTGTTGTGTCCTGGTGTCTATCAGATTTCTTGTGTTGTGTCGCTTCAAGGTCCTCTGAGGGTACGCAACCCAACAACCAACTGTTGACCAACATTTTGGGACAGATCTAAATCTATTCTATTTGTTCATACATTACGTTTTCTCTTAGATACAGTAAATCATCTGGATTCATCTAACTAATATTGTGCTCTTTGTGGAATAGCAAATGGACCCCCTGCACAATACTGACAGTAGTAATTTATTATAATGAATAACTAAATTGACCATTAAGAAATTAAAAATATTGAAAAAAAAAAGTGATTTTCTTTTTTGTAAGGCTGATGTTAGGAAAATTGTCATAAGAAAATTTTGGCTGTGGCGTCATCTTGGAATCTTCCGATCCTCCACTATGTTTGCTTTGGAAACGGGGCTTTAGAGGCATCGAGCAGCCACTGCAGGCCACACCAGCCGCTAAATATTTAACTTTCCTAAAGGAGCCGTTCATAACAGGAACGGGAACTTGTCTATAGGGAAATACCTCCGGATTAGGGGGGCTGAAAGATTGAAAAAGTAATTTGAAAAATAATGGGCTTTTTAATGACTAAACCTATGGGACACCCAGATGTGCTCTTTGTTAATTTTCACTAGTGTAATGTAAAATTCCAACTGCTTAATTACTCTAGGACACACAAAGCAACTGGTTTTTAACGAAGCAATTATGGGAACAGCTTCTTCTACATAGCACCGCAGCCTCCATCCCACATCCATCCGCTTGATGAACCGCCAATTTTGAGCAACAAAGTTATCAAGGCTTTAGTGTGTTGAAATTTTCATATTCTGTCTGAGCTCCTGAGACCTCTAAAGTATTTGATGATGGTCCAAATCTCAATGTCTTAATGGCTTAAAGCCGTGCAAACTAAATGATCCATAAATAAAAGGGAGGAGGAAAAAAAAGCAACATGTATCCTCACTCCGATTTTGAAAGGCTCCGAGCGGAGAGGCGGTGGGCGAGATTGCAACTGCGCTTGTCACAGGAGGCCTGCAAAACGCCCGTGTGGATGACAAAAGCAATAATTTAATATGGTTTCACTCGGCGGCTGTGTGAGTGACATGATGAAGAAAGGTTTTGGACAGCTTCTGGAACACGCGGCCGCCGGTAGCTGTGATGTTTGGCTTTGCTATTCCCTGGCCAGCCGCGGAAACATTGTTAAGGGAAATTTCTTTTGACATTTCAGGAGATTTTTATTTATTTTTTCTTCACCCAAGATCAATAAAGAAAAGAACCCTGGCAACATCAAACCTCCATCCCCGACCACCAACAACTCCCCCCCTGCCCCCGCCCCTGCGGGAGAAGGCGAGTAACAGCTGTTGGTAAATATCATTACAATATTACATGCTTTATCGCTGCTTTAATTGTGAAATATCAGATGTCCCAGCTCAGAAGACATTAACATTTAGAGCGATCAATATAAGTTGCACATTTTATGAGAGACATTTTCCATCTGATAAAGGAACTCGGCAGGATGCCTGAGGTGTCACTCATTAACGGAAGTCGTAAAGTTCATTGTGATTTGTGGGACATTCGGGGGGAGAATATGAACCTCACGTGGACTCATCACGTTTCTAATCAGCACCGCCTTGCCTCGATTTACATTCGTTTCACAGACTTCAGTGGGTATCACGTGCATATGCTTTGAAAGACAAAGACCGGCTCTAGGTCTTCAATTGTTTTTCCATGAAATTAGCGAAACTTGTGCTGTTTTGTCTCCACTACAAACAGATTTATGCGCAAAATACAAGTGTCTGTGAAATGAAAATTGCATCTCAGTCGCATTGTTTCATCTCAATAGGAATACAGCATCTGTGCACGTTTTGAAAGAAATGATTCTCCACAGTTCAGCACGTCCCCCGAGGTCAGTCTTTTCCTATTTATAGAATTTTCCTTTGTGAAAAAATAAACAAAAAACACACAACATATATCTGCCAACAGTCATTGAACAGTAAGGATCCACAAGGGAAAAGAGAAAAATAAAACTAAATGAACCCTTCCTGCATTTTAGACCAAGTTCAAAACGTAAAATTGTGTCTTTGACATGCAAATGTTCAACCAATTTTGCGCTCATGTTAGATCTATGCTGCCACTTTGCAGTGCGCCGGGCTGCTTGTGTTACTTGGATACCTGAAGCAGATGATCCTGAAGGGGTTGATCAAAAGCCCTCTCATATCTTTCCTCTGCCTCCTGCATCACTATAAATGTATGTTGTTGAGATATACTTTAGGTTTGTGATCTAAAACATTAGTTTATATATCTAGTAAAAATAAAAACTCTTATTAAGGGAGAAATTTAGAATGAAATCACTTCAGGGCAAACAGTACGAATAGTAAAAAATCTGAAGGAATGGCATTTCTGTCGAAAAGACTAGCAGCTACTGAACCAAAATATTGAAAAAGCACTGAAAAGTCTATCATCCAATTTGTAGCTTTCGTACGGTCGATATCGGCAGAAACACAGCCTGAATCTAGCGGATCTTGAATCTCTACGCCAAAATGTGTCTAAAATGTGTATTCATTACCCGAGACAACAGCTTTAAATTCCAGGAGGAATTGCTGTGACAGCAGCCTGCACCTCCTGATTTCGTACAGGGCAGCACCTTGATAGGCCAACTGTATGGATTAATAGCTCTAGTTACTACACAGCCTAAGGGCCCCTATATCTAAGTTAATAGTGCCTATCCATTCCTGTCAACTACTGGGGACTGACGGAATTGCAGCGCTGCTGTGTATTCACACAGCAAATCATAAGCCCCCTCACAGTACTCCAGCCATACGATTGCAGTTCCTCATTTAAAACCAAATATATTACTGTGAAATCTATCAGACGTGCTCAATTTGTCCCTCGCAGCGAGACTCTCCTCGTCTCGGTCCTCCGGGTGCTGCGGCGTTGCTCGTCTTCATTTCCGCTTACACGGATCTGCACACCTGTGAAGTCCAACGAGCCTGATGCAGACGTTTGTCTTCGCCGTCCTTGTCTGGCGAGCGATTGTATCCGAGCCAGAACAAAACTTACGTCCCTGGCATGATCCATCATGTCAAGAACCATGCGCTGGCTTTTTATGCAGACATTTCGCTGTCACCCGCTTGGTTTGGAAGCCCGGAGGAACACACGGATGGGCGCATTTGGGTCACAGCCTGGAAAGCAGCTTAATGCGCATGTTTTGTACGATAATTGGGTTTACGGAGGTGAAATAATTTTGTGCCGGCTTAGAATGGTGATGGTTACAAAACGATCTTAGGGCAGCTCTATTTGCACTCACGCAGTGTTAATAACCATTGTTGCTTTGTGGATTAACTGTCTGGATAATGAGGAGGTGGCGTGTACATGCAAGTCCCATGATTAGGTCACAATATCTCTACAATGTACGTGTGGGTGGTGAGGACAGATGTTTATGTGGCGTTAAAAGCCTCTAAACTGGCCCTGCTGCAGACTTCAGAAAAACAACTGAGAATAGATAAGATGTAACGCCTGATTGTTTCTCAAAAATAGAAAAGTACATTTTGTCATTTGCGTCATAATCACACCAACCACACACTCATGTACTTTGGTTTATTTTTTCTGAATACCTGTTAGACATGCCAGTGCAACTTTCACTAAACTATCCAAGAAATGTCAAATAGCCCAGTAATCTTTCCATCTCCGAGCGTCTCAGCAATGTGTCAGCACAGCCTGGATAATACCTGCTTTGTCCATTATAATGCAACGAGGGACATGGACGTGGACATTCTTTAAATCCACCACAACATAAGGATCTTAACTGAATAGAGGACACCTTGAATGGGAAGAGAAAGTGTCTCCTGTCAAGGTCCATGTTTTCTCCTGCCGTCTGCTAATAATGACAAAGTTTTATTTCCATGCAGGTGAGATACTTTTTCATTTTCTACCTACTTCAAATACGGGATGTTTAATCCTCAGTGGAAATGCCGAGCCTGGAGAAGGTTACCCCAACTCTTTTTCAGAGTTCGCCGCCTCAGGAGAGCAGAGCAAATATGAAAAACAAACAGTTTGAAATTATTACCGACTTGTTTTGGGCTCTGCTCTTGTTTTCTCAAATGTTGGCTGATTATGCTCTTGCTCTCCTCAGCTCCTCAGCACAAAGGTGATTGAAATCCACATGCCGGCGGCAAGAGGAACCTGGAAACAGAGGAGACCGCCACTCTCCTTTGTGGTTGCAAAGGTAAGTACGTATAGGGAACAAACGGTACTTACAGTACATGCAGTCCCACGCTTGAACTAAAGGAATGATGCCCCAATCCAAGACTGAATTTGTAAAAAACAGAGCAGAGTCACAGGTTTTTCTTCAGTTCCAGCCAGACAATGCTATATAATACCCAGTGCAATGTGACAAAAAGAATTTTCTACATAGTATGTGAGCACTTAGGAGGCCTCGGATAGTCTTAAAGTGTAACAGTGAGTGCACACATTGCTGCAGCACACCGAGAGTTGTTTCAAGGCCATTTCCTCAGCACGTCCATCAAGCCTATTCAAGTTAAAAGGTTTTCTTCGCCCCTGACAGCCATGCATACGTAACAATAAAAAACGGTACACTTTACTGATACATTCAAGGTCTTCAATGAGTCACTCTGCTGAAATGCACTTTACAGTGACCGCCGCTGTTCCTGCCCGGTTGCCAAATTCCACCCCTAATGATCAGAGTTAGAATCAATCAACCCTGTCTGCCCACCAAAATGGTGGAGACTTGAAATTGTTTGGAAACCGGGCCCGGCATAAATTTCAGACACCCCCGTCCCTTGTCTCGTACCGTCTCGAGACGTGGCTTTCTGTCACAAGTACAGGCTTGAGTGGACAGTGAAGAAGATATCCACCAGAGACCCGTGGTGGCTCTTCTGGCACGGCTCTCTGCCCGTAATGGCTTCCATTCGCAGGCTCCTGATGAAAGGTTTTACATGGGCGCTCCAAAGGCTAATTGGCCCGCGGAGATGGGGCGAATTGTTAGTTCTGCATGGCTTCCAGCAGCCATGGCTGCCACATGAGTGCCTAATCACCACAGGCCTCCACACCTGACTTCACAAAGAACACTTTACTTCCTGTTTTAAAGAATATGTCACTCTTTTCTTCCCGCCTTCACATTGTTCCAGTTGCCCCCCCTCCACCTGCAACTCCCGCCCTCCCACACTCTTTCACCTGCTGTCTCTCGTGTTAAAGACCACAATGTGGTGGGAACTGCTGCGGGAGCACCTATGGAATTCACCTCCACTTATGCCTTGTGCGCGTGCATATTAAAGATGGTGGACGCTCAGAACTCTCTCGCTGCCAAAGGTCCAGTCGCACATATGATTAAGACTTACTTTTCTCAAAGCCAAAGTGTATGTTACTTTGAGTGCTTCGCCGCTTTTTTGAGTACTTTACAGTGTCTACTTTGTCTCACCCTCATTTGGACTCCCTTACACTTAACACCTGGCATCTCTGCATCCACACCATTATTCAGAGTGCGCCATCTTGTGCCAGGACTGAAGACCTTGGCATTAGATAGTGCTCTCGGCATGTGCAGTCAGTTAGAAAGTGTCTCACCAGTTGTTGTCCTCCATATTTGAAGCTACAGGCTACAGGTTATCGGTGAAAAGAACCACAACTTCCTCGCTGACAGTGTTCCAGCGTCTTGAGCGCCTTCATGCAAATTCTTGGAAAATATGGTCGTCACTTACTTATCACTGACAGAATTTACAACTGCTCTCTGACCTTCAGCGCATGGGATACAACCTTCTAACTACAAGAGATACGACATCATAAGGCAGTTGGTCCTAAAACGATAGTAAAATAGGGCCTGTCATTCATTTAATGGGGATGCATCTTTTAGTTCAGATGGTGTTCACCACTCACCCTGATGTTCTTTGATGATCAAGCAGGCAACAGGGACTTGCCCACAATAAACCGCTGTGAACCTCTGTCTACTTAGAGGAAGATTTATGGAAATGTATTTCAGCTTGTCCATGTGCTATCATCACTACCAAATGCTATTTCTGCCAGATGTATTACAATAAAACAAATGGAGACCCATTTTTGTTTTACATCTTTATTGACTTTCGAAGAGAGATATCGGCGCTATCTCATCTATATGCAAAAAGCTGAAAGAATGCCATTTATAGTACTTATAATTGCACGCTTTAGATTTTTGAATATTTGATAAATAAGATGAATAGATAAATAAGGATCATCCATCCTGTTTAGCAACTGCACGACAAACAACAATAAAAAGTACTGCAACTTTTGCACCCGTGAGACCGTTTCAGCATCCGCTGTCAATCAGTCCCATCAGTGTGACGTCACACGCCACGCGCACCAGCAGCTGGCGTGACGGGATCAAGCTACTTTGACAAACAAGGATACTACACTTTTACCGTCTCGGGAAAAAATACAGTTGTATCAACACATCGACATAGATGACAATGTCCTAAGAGGCCTTGCCGTGCCGATGTCCGGATTTTGCGCACCACCTCCCCGCATGCAGCAATCTTCTCCAAACAATGTCAAAGAAAAGTAAACTTCACCCACTGAACCTTGGTGGCAATCGGAGCTTTGCAGGTAATGAGACGGGACACACGGATAACGAATGAGTAAGGATAGTTATTTTTCTCTTGTTTCTATCGCTTCACAATGAAGTTGATGATTGGGAATGTTTCTGTCCGTTTAAGCAAATCCTCAGACGCTCATGACGCTATTGAGCTTTTCACCATGTTTTGATTGTTGGCGATGCGTTGATTGATATTCATGCAATGTGACGTATGTTTGAAGGCTGTTTTCATGACTATGTTGTTCATCCAATATAATAATACTTTCTGGCATTGAATGTCAGAGTGCATTACGGTTCAAAAATGTCCTCTTTGGTTTAGGTGTGCATTTGCTTTTTATTTGTACCTTGCAATATACCTTTGGATCTGAATTGTGCTTTTGATACATGAAATGAAGGTCGATCTTCATCAAGCCTACATTGTGTGGTGACCCCTGATGTAAAGCTTGTGCTCGGTTTTCTTGTTGTGAACATAGACAAGGCTCTGTAAAGGCGCTGGAAATCAGACAATTTGCAATGGATGATGATGATGTTGCAACTTCAATTTATATCAACTGGATTTAACAGAACTATTGATTGATTTTTGATTATTGATTGAACCTGGTGACCTTTTGCGTGCTTGACCAAGTTGACCTTGGTGGTAACATGCCATCGCTGATGCCAGTATGGAGACAACCTCTTCTGAGATATCCTCAACCATATTTTTATCGCTAATGAAGCTTTTCAAAGTCTGAAGTCGCTAATGAACTAACGAATGTTTCTCCCATCAGTCTTTATACTTGTCCGTCGCTCATTAACCATTTCGTTTTGCCATGGCCACCAAATAACTTCAGTTCTTCAAGATCTCTGACACTGTCAGAAGTATAACAAGGTGTGGCTAAAGATCATTTTGTTTTTAAGAACTGATTGTGAATGTCCTATGTACACCTGTTTTGCAGGTTGTTGCTGCCAGAATGTAACAGCATCAATATATAAATTATCACCGACATCAGATTCTATCAATTGTAGAGTGATTTTTTTAGTCATAAAGGGACGTTGGTTAAGGTATTTTGGCATTAACTTGGATCACTCCAGAATATCAAAATCTTCCCGGAGGCTGAGCTTCAAATTCTTACTGGCATAACTGTGGTGGTGATATCCAGGGTTTGTAAAATGTCATCGAGCTTTAGGATTTCAGTCTGTCATTTCGATTTGAATACACACGTGATTGCCACATACTGATAAAGCATTCAAGCGCCGTTGGGGGTGGGCGGTGGGGTTACCGCTATAAAGTCACTTCAGCATGAGTGAGCCGAGCAGCCAGATTGGGCGGGTTGTTTTTTGTACCGATATGCCATCAAAATATTTTGTAGATCTAGATTCAAACAGTGTGAAATTCCCACCTGATATGAAAAGCTATTTCGAATGTCTACACTGTCTTGACCTGAAGAACGTTGGGATATGAGCTATGGGGGAGGCATTTTTGCTTTAAATTTCTCATTTCAACACTGCACAGCTGCCTGCAGGTACCTGTGAGTTCGTCTGCAGAAGATGAGAGCTGACGTCTTGCAGCAATTTGAGCCGGCTTGTTGTTATTAATTGATGGCAGAATTTAGTTGTTTTTCATAAGTTAGTGGCTCTGTGTGAGACATGAAAGAGACTGGGTCTCTTTCACAAGTCCCATTTGTTCCATTTAGACATTCAGACGCTCCGCAGAACGACTTATGTTTAGTCCGTCCTAAAGTATTCATGACTCACTCACCGACCCTGTTGATCCATGTATAATTTAATCACTAATGCCCTGACATTTAATCATTAATACTTCTTTTTTAAACAAATGGGTGAAAGGTCATTGAAAAGAAGCAGCTGCTCTGAGCTTGGAGAGGGGGAGTTGTTGCTGCATGTGACTCTTAAATATCTCAATGAGTTTTTGACACCCTTAGTATCATTATAGATCAAGATAAAGATTTATTGCTCCTCAGGCCGGAATGGCCCAAATCAAATATATATCAATTCTCTCCCTCTCTCTCTCTCCCTCTCTCTCTCTCTCTCTCTCTCTCATATATTCACACACACACACATATATATATATATATATATATACAGTATATATGTGTACTGTATATATAACC
>OMPJ01013350.1:4189-16492 GCA_900312935.1 Carapus acus | reverse complement strand
ATCCTCGCTCACCCAAATATTGATTGTGCCCAATAGAGCTTTTAGGCAGCCATATGCAACGGCACCACTTTAATAATTGCCTCATTGTTCACTTTTGGAATGTGTTTAAGTCCTTTTTGTAATTAAAAAAAGGATGAGCAGACCGCCAAGATTTTTTTTTTGTCGCAATGGGGCCATGCCAGCCGCTTTGCCTGCCACCCTGGGGCCCGCCGGACACTGTCCTTCCTGCAGCGGAGGTTTTGGTGGCCCACCATGTCCGCAGACGTCAGGGAGTATGTCTCCGCCTGTTCCACCTGCGCCCGCAGTAAGGCATCCCACCGGCCCCCTTCTGGTTTACTGCGACCTCTGCCCATTCCCACCGGCCGGTCTCCTTTCGAGTGCTCCCTGGGATTCCAGCCCCCACTGCTCCCGTCTCAGGAAGCCGAGGCTTCGGTGCCCTCCGTCCAGGCTCACCTCCACCGCTGTCGTCGGGTCTGGAGATCTGTGCGCTCTGCCTTGCTCCGTGCTGTCACCCGGACCACCCGGAGCGCCAACCGGCGCCGCACTCCAGCCCCTGAGTATCGGGCTGGCCAGCAGGTGTGGCTGTCTACCGCCGATCTCCCCCTCAGCCTTGGATGGACACAATCTGGGGCCCCTCACCCACCGTTCAGGGCCGCTCTCTATGACCGAGAGGGCCAACCAGAGTCTGGAGGCTGCTCTCCGATGCATGTCTTCGCTCCATCCATCCTCCTGGACCAGAGACCTGCCGTGGGTCGAGTACTCGCTGAACACCATGGTCAACGACTCCACCGGCCGGTCTCCTTTCGAGTGCTCCCTAGGATTCCAGCCCCCACTGCTCCCGTCTCAGGAAGCCGAGGCTTCGGTGCCCTCCGTCCAGGCTCACCTCCAACGCCTACTGGCACATTGATCTGTGTCTGCTGCATATTTCCAAATGTACAGGGAAGATTTGACATTACATCATTCATATTCATTTTGCTTGACTTCAGTCTTTTTTTCATATCAGCGGCGTTGCCTTTGCTAACCTGATGCAGTAAACTGAATCAGATATGAACCACACCCTTGTGGTGCGCCGCAGCCTTTTCCCACCACTGTCAATCTTGTAGCGACATCTAGCGGTCACAGGTGGTACCCTACAATACCCCAAAAGAAAACAAAACAAAACAAAACAAAACAAAACAAAACAAAACAAAACAAAACAAAACAAAACAAAACAAAACAAAACAAAACAAAACAAAACAAAACAAAACAAAACAAAACAAAACAAAACATTTAGAATGGATTTATCAGGAGCAGTAATCTGCAAAATTATAAAACTGCACGTTTACAAGAGAAATCATGAGCACGACTCAAAACACACTGACTGTGTGTGAGTCAGTGATGTCAATAGTTTGACATTATATCCTGCGAACAAATAAAACAGGGCTTTACCAGGAAATGTCTGACATGCATCAACACTGCATTGTTGCTAAGAAGCGGATTCATAAATCCTCAGCTAAGAGCAGCTCATAAGCCTGTCAGATAGGGGAAACTGCCCGATGTTTCCTGCACTAGGTATTTCTTTGTTGGCAAACTATGTCAGTTTTAATGTGGGTAAACAGTATTAAGTAGAAAGAATGAGTGTAATTTTAACAGTGAATGTATCAAATATCCTCTACACACAATCATTTTTGAAAGATTGTCTCATATCATTCAATAACTCATTAACAGCTTGTTGAGTGATCAGCATCTGTGATCTGTCATGTATACTGTGTTGTTTCATTTTATGCATTTCAAGCAGTCATGGGGTGACAAGAATAGATATCATAATAATAATATAACATGTTTTAACTGAACTAAATATCTGCTGCGATAGAGAGGTTGATGTGGACGATACCTTTGATTTACGTTGTTCTTTTAGACCGGACAAATTGTTTTGTTGCTGGTTGATGATTAACGCTGTCATTTGCTGTTGTTTGTCCTCCGACATTATCCAACAATCATCACCAACAAACCCTGATGCAAAGTGGACAAAACACACCTTACGTTGAAGTATTTGATACACACAAACACACTCTCTGTGTTTACATGCAAACGGTGTTATGTATACTCATCTGTGGCCACACCTCCCAACAACAACACACACACACACACACACACACACACACATCCTCCAGCACAAACACACCTCCTGCAGCTTGACAGCCAATAGATACATTAGATAAGTGTCTGTGCATGTGATTCATCTTTCCCTCTTCATCCCTCTCTTGTCCCCCGTCTGTCTTCCTTTCTCTCCCTGTTCAGCCCTGTTTTCTTCCTCTGGACCACAGACATGGATATGACAACCTCTGCGCTGCCCCCCAGCGCTCAACCACCAACCGATCCCCCTACTTCACCCCTAAACAACCCAGCTGACATCTCAGTGATTGTCATTTACTTTGTGGTTGTCTTAGCTGTTGGAGTATGGGTAAGTTGTCTTTCAATTCTTTCTAGTTTTATTCTAGTAAATGGTTAACTCCTAACAGCTCCTCCGATAGAGACTTGGGACATGTTCCCCTGCGTGACCGCGAGCAGTGGACTGATCCATGTGGACAATCAGTAAAAAAATACAAAGACAAACAGACTCAACCTTCCACTTAAGCTGTCAGATGGAAGGGTTTTGACTTGCAAGAGTGCAGAATTGCTAAGAAAAAAAACCCCACACCTTGAGTGATGCTGTCTAACTCTTTTGTACTCTAGGGTGTAGAAAAGAATGTGATGATCAACAAGAAATATGTATAGTATGTATGCAAGCCCACACGTGTCATGGGATCTCCAAAAATGTTGACGTCTGTACTTGCAGGCCATGGTCAGAACCAACCGAGCCACAGTGGGAGGCTTCTTCCTGGCGGGGAGGAGCATGGTGTGGTGGCCGGTGAGAATCAGTCAGATGTTTGATATACTCGTCTTTATAACATGCAGTTGGAACCGCACTCGAGTTGTTTTGTGCAAAGTTCAGGGATCTTATTGCTCTCCAGAGGGCCTGTTTCAATTTGGACCAGGTCCAGCCAATTTCTCCAAAAGTTAAACATCTAACACTCTCTGTTTGAGTCCGCCACACTGTTGGTATGGACTCCTCAAAGTCTGATACTCCTCCCTGTTTTGAAGCTCTATCTATCTGTCCGAATTTCCGATTCATGGATCGTTGACTCATCCTCATGACCGCACCAAAATTCTTTGCCACATGGTTCTCTTAATCCTTACCCTTTGTCAATGAGTCAAGCCATTGGCTCTGTCTGTTGCTCAAAAGGCTCCTCTTCTAACACTGGCTAAAGATGCAGATATATACAATTACTCAGCTATGCAGGTGTCTAAATACCTTACTGCGTTTCCTTTGGTGGCCACAGTTTGGGCAAACATATCTGCCAGAAATTCAGGAAGCGGAAAATGAGCTGTGATCGACCAACAACAAGGCGATAACAAAAAAGGCTGTACGGTGACGGTTTCCCCCATCAATGTGTCCCCTCTCCTCCCGCCAGATCGGAGCTTCGCTCTTTGCCAGCAACATCGGTAGCGGACACTTTGTGGGGATCGCTGGCACGGCTGCTGCTGGAGGCATCGCCATTGGTGGATTTGAGTGGAACGTAAGTTGTGGAATCACAAATGATTTTGATTTGTTATTTGAGACTATTTATTATTTCCAGGCAGGTATCAAGTGAGTTTTTTCTACCAGGGCCCGATATGAAAAGGGAGTAAATGATGGTTTCCCTCGTTGTGTTACAGGCTCTCATAGTCGTGGTCATTCTGGGATGGCTCTTTGTGCCTATCTACATCAAAGCTGGGGTAAATCCAACATACGATGAGGAAAAACTCTCTAACATTAAATATCTGAGATAGAGACCATGTGACCAAACACCAAAGAATCAGAAGTACCACATGTTTGTGTATTGAGTGTGTTTAGGTGGTCACCATGCCCGAGTACTTGAAGAAGAGGTTTGGAGGACAGCGCATCCGCATCTACCTCTCAGTGCTGTCGCTTTTCCTGTATGTCTTCACCAAGATCTCAGTAAGTGTGTGTTTGCACGGTGCCTGGAGACCTGCTAAACCTGAAGCTGCTCAACACACACTTCTCCCCTGGCTTCTCTCCTGGTCCTGTCACCCAGGCAGACATGTTCTCCGGTGCCATTTTCATCAACCAGGCCCTCGGACTGAACATCTACGTGGCTGTCATCGCACTGCTTGTGATCACAGCCCTGTACACGGTCACAGGTGAGTATTCTCGCCTCACAAGGCTCGTGTGCTTTTCAGATTCCGTTATTAACCGTCAGCAATCGGCAATTTCCCTGACTGCCTTATCTCCATTGTGAGCAGCTTTGATCCTCGGGCTAAACTCATCACAAGGTCGACAAACAGATATGCGCTCGCCCTTTCCTCCACTCCCGCACCCTCTCTCCCTCTTTCTTCCCCTTTCTGCCTTCTCCCCCTACCTCCTATCTGTGTTATGGTGGTTAATAGCTCATGAGCCACGATAAGCCCGGCCTGGCCTTCTGTTGTTGTTTGGTAATGACGCATCCGCAGCTGAACTCAAGATGAGCGGGATGAGAGATTAGCCCACGCTTGCATAAATCTGTGCTGTTACAATGGACACTTGCGCGCGTGAAGTGGCCACTGCAGAGGAACGGGAATATTGTCCTATTCAAATGTTCAACTTGTTGGTTTTATCTGTCAGCACTATGGTTGTGTGCAGCAGTAGCACAATTGAGTAACATCTACTGTCTTTCAGGTGGTTTGGCCGCAGTGATCTACACGGACACCCTACAGACCATCATCATGATTGCTGGGTCATTCATCTTAATGGGCTTTGGTGTGTTGAAGACATTTCCTCTTATACTTGGACACGTAATCAAAAAATAATGATTAACCATCAGAGTCAAAATCAGATATACTGAATTGCTCCTGGGGGATTAATATCTCTTGCTCGTAGTTCAGAACAACAGAAAATACATAAATGCATGTATAAATAGATGAACATGACAGCACTTATCTATCTATCTCTATTCCGTCCACCTTAGTATCTACAAATACGTACACAATGTTTGGTGTCAATTGCCAAAACAACCTTAATCTGACAGTGATCAAATTTCGAATTCATAAAATGTAACGTGACAATAGAAAATGGCAAAAACTGCAATATCATAAAATGTAATCCCTTCAGCATGTAATAGTTTTTCATAGAGATGACCGTTCCATAGAGATGGCCCACTGATATTATTAGCCCTATATTAGCATAAAAATGTAATATCGGTATCAGATTTTTGCATTAAAACCGATAAAATAAAAACCGATTAAAATTCAATAATGCTTGCGTTACACTGAAATAGTGCCTATGCGCTCCTGAAGCATTGACCGGCGCACATATCGGTATCGGCTGTTATCGGTATCGGTAAATTGAGAGTTGGACAATATCGGCATATCGGATATCGGCCAAAAAGCCAATATCGGACATCCCTAGTTTTTCATGATGAGTAAAAAATAGTACATTGATTTTGCTGATAACATATTATACATATGCTATCCACTAATTCTGTTTTAGTGCAGGTTGAGTATATGAAGTGTTTCACAACTTTGTAACTGATATGGTTGGAAGTAGAATCACAAAAACTAGATATACAGCAACTTAATATTCCCTGCATTCCAACCACAATCAGCGCTACGTCATGTAATGTGTGCTGTTTTGGTTGAACTCTTATTTCACCGTCTGTTTGCCTTTGTCTTCAGCTTTCGATAAGGTGGGAGGCTACGACAACTTTGTGCAGCGTTACATGGAGTCTGTTCCCTCTGTCACGGGCAACTTCAGCCCAAGCTGCTATGAGCCCCGGGCAGATTCCTTCCACATTTTCAGGGACCCGCTCACAGGGGACCTGCCCTGGCCCGGCCTGGTGTTTGGACTCACCATTCAGGCCACCTGGTACTGGTGCACTGATCAGGTGAGTCATTGCAGGCTCTCTGCGGACATAGTGCGGTTTTGTCACACGTAAAGACAAAACTAACTCATGTTTAAGTACTGCAACTCACTAACTACAAAGTGCTATAAACAAACCCAACATACCCATTTTAATGTTAGCAATGGGCCATATTTATATAGTTTGCTGAGACTAATCTAATATTCCATCAGGGACTGATGTCATATCATGAGCATGTGACTAGTAAGATTCTTGAATAAAATTGTTTAATGTCAGGAGCTCTCATAGTACATCACTCACATGCCACATGTTTTAAAGCCATGATACAGAGTTACCCCTTAATCGTGGAATAATATGGCAATGTACGATGTACAATGTATAATACAATATACGATGTGACCATATAACGATGGCCCATCTTTGTCTTGTCTGTAGTAGCCAGACTCACCCGGGTGCCTCTTGCTAGCCTGCAATAAAGAGCGGGCCGAGCTGCATTGAAAGCAAAAGCATGATGAGACGCAGAGATAAGATTTAAAGCTCTGACTAACATGTTGCTCTAAATTCTACACTCTGTTTACATTATTGACAAGACTGCAGATGGACAGCAGAGGACAGGCTATCCTCAGAGTGATAGAAATAAATCATTCTACATGATGCTGTGGATTTTAATGCGTATAATTACAAGCTATTCTTGTATTTACATACAACCAACTAACAACAGGAGGCAAAATGAGGTGAGGGACTGATTAGCTCTGATCTTGGTTGTGGATGCCGACAGTATCATTTCAGACTCCAAAGGTCTTGAAAGCTCTCAGATGTCCAATCTAGTCAAACCTGGAGCAGTTATTTTGACCTTTGAACTTCGTCAACACCAGACACAACCGCTCAGAATTTCCCCTTCAGCTTGTCAAAATCTGAACTCAGTCCTGTTTTTATTGCAAAGAATATTGACGGACAAATGAGGAATATGTTTTTGCGAGCTGATGCAAACAGAAATTGATATATATGTGAAAATCTTATGTGTACGTGTATGCAGTGAGAGCAGCTCTGAGCTGTGCAAGTGTGCTTTGTGGCAGCGTTTTCAAGAGTCCATCAGTGGCACCTGTGAGTGTATGTGCTTTGGGGAGAGAGGCGGGGGTGTTCATGAGGTTAGTGGCTTAGTGGAAGCGGCTGTTCTTGTGCTGGTAGATTTTGGTCTCCCTGCACCTGTAGTCCTCCAACCTTTATGTGGACTGGTATGAGTGAGCTCATCCCATCATGTATGAGTGCGATGAGAGTGGAGCCTTCTGCAAAGTTGGAGAACTTGACGGACTGGTGGCTGAGTTCTTGCAGTTCTTGGTGCACAGGGAGAACAACAGCAGGGTTGATGGGATCCCGTCCTGATGGTACTTGACCTTGATACATGTTTCCCAGCTTCTCATGCTACCTCCTGTCCAAAAGGACGTCTGTGCTCCTCTTGCAAGTGGATGCAGGCACGGTCAGCTGGGAGAGCTTCTCCAGGAGCAAAGCATAAATCTTTAAAAAATTTGAAGAGCATGTTGTAGTGCCCAGTGATGTTCTTCATGTGTGAATGCTCAAAGCACTCAAAGGACTTAATCACCACAGAGGACAGAGCACGTCTACTGTATTTAGGTCCTGTGGTCTTTGGCCTCGTACGCACAAGGATTATTGTTGTGCTCTTGAGGTAGGCTGGCATGTGGCAGGTCCCCAATTGGGTGTTGAAGATGTTGATGAACTGTTCATGTAGTTTGATATGGCTATTTTTCACCTATGTCCCAGAAAGAGGAGATTATGTTCAAAATGTTATATAGAACTCATTAAATGAATAAGTATGATTGGTTGGTTGCATCTGGAAGGTGTAAATTGTTAGTTGGGGCCATTAATTTCCTCGATCGCAAGATCAACGGATCAATAAAGAGCCTGCCTGCCTACTTACCTGCCTACCTGCCTACCTATACCTACCTAATCTACCTACCTACCTACCTACCTACCTTCCCACAGTACCTACCTACCTGCCTACCTACCTACCTACCTAGCTACCTACCTACCTACCTACCTACCTACCTACCTACCTACCTACCTACCTACCTACCTACCTAGGTGATTGTGCAGCGTTGCCTCTCAGCCAAGAACCTGTCCCACGTCAAAGGCGGCTGCATCCTGTGTGGTTACCTGAAGCTCTTGCCCATGTTCCTCATGGTGTTCCCAGGCATGATCAGCAGGATCCTTTACCCCAGTGAGTGCTCCACACCAGCTTAGACCCTCTGACAGGGGTGCACCTCGGTGGTCCTCTGATGTTTCTGTGTTGCAGACGAGGTGGTTTGTGTGGACCCAGAGGAGTGTCAGAAGTTCTGCGGTGCCACCGTGGGCTGCACCAACATCGCTTATCCCAAACTGGTGGTGAACCTCATGCCTGACGGTGAGTTCCACCCTCATATCTTCAACTCCACAGTGAGGTGTGGGTATCTGGCTTGACAGTGTTTGTATCTCAGGTCTGCGTGGCCTGATGCTGTCAGTGATGCTGGCCTCCCTGATGAGCTCCCTCACCTCCATCTTCAACAGCGCCAGCACTCTCTTCACCATGGACATCTACACAAAGATTCGGCGCTCGGCCTCTGAGAGGGAGCTGATGGTTGCCGGCAGGTGACGTGCACAGGCTGGAGTGTGTAGGATCTCTCAGCTTTCCTCCTAATTCGTGTCTGGTCATCACGGTCTGTGGTGCACAGGTTGTTTATCGTGGCCCTAATCGCCGTCAGCATCGCCTGGATCCCCGTGGTGCAGACAGCACAGAGCGGGCAGCTCTTCGACTACATCCAGTCCATCACCAGCTTCCTCGCTCCACCTGTTGCTGCCGTTTTCATGCTGGCGATATTCTGTAAACGTGTCAATGAGCCCGTGAGTTCCCGCCCCGCTCCATTCATGATGTGTAGAAATCGGTTTATGATGCAGAGAAATTTCTGGTAAGAAGTTTACGACACTATAAAAAAATTATTTGGTAGATAAATGTGGTCTACTTGCGAACATACTTTTTTTATTGTGTTGTTGGTCAAAGGTCCATCACTGCCTATTTTTATGGTGTTAAACTCCATGTGCTTTGCACAATTAAAGCACGTGTCACAAATGAAGTGGAAGAACATGGAGATGGAATCATCATCGTCACATGTCCATTATCAGTTCGTGTGTGTTTTTATCAGATGTAATCATTCTGGCAGCTTTTTCCACGCCTGAGCTCTCCTCCAGCATCAAATCTTCCTCTTCTGCCGGTTTCCGATCAAATACACTATCTCCCTTTTGGCGTTAGATATGTTTCACATCTCAACCAAGGATTGGTCAAACCTTTCTCCCCTGAATGTTTATGATTGCTATTTATTCGTCTTTCAAACCCTCTTACTGACAATGCTGTCTTCATGTTTTCATTCTCACAGACCAACAATGTGTTTTTCCCATCAGGGTGCATTTTATGGCCTGACTATTGGCCTGGTCATCGGCCTGTCCAGAATGATTGCTGAGTTTGCCTACGGGACGGGCAGCTGTGTGCACCCGAGCAACTGTCCCACCATCATATGTGGGGTCCATTACCTCTACTTCGCAATCATCCTCTTTGTATTGTCATGCATCCTGATCCTGGGGATCTCGCTCATGACAAAGCCCATTAACGACAAACACGTACGTCAGCGCTTTTCCACCTAATGTTGTTTGCAGTGTTACTTGGTGTGAGAATCTAAGGGACTGTGAGGAAGAAAAATGTCTCCACCTTCTCTCCTCCACACAGCTTCACCGGTTGTGCTGGAGTCTGAGAAACAGTAAGGAGACGAGAATAGACCTCGAGCAAGACGACTGGATTGACCATCAAGATTCAGCCTCCATGAGCATAGACGGTAAGCAGCTGATAGGGAACAGGTTTTGTGTAAAAACAAATGTTCAATCTTTTGCGTTCCGTCACAGAACCTGCCGAGGAGCCGGGCTGTTTCAAGAAGGCGCTGATGTGCTTCTGCGGCCTGGATGAGAAGAAAGGACCAAAGCTGAGCGCAGAGGAGCAGGCCAAGCTTCAAGAGAAGCTCACAGACACCTCAGAGGAGCCACTGTGGAGAAATGTGGTCAACGCCAATGCCCTCATTCTCCTTTGCGTGGCCGTTTTCTTCCATGGTTTCTATGGTTAATGCACTTCATTTCATCTGCTGCCATCACAGCTGTCAACACTACTGGACAAACACCAGGATTCTTTTTATTGGATGTATGTAAGTTATAAATGTTTACGTTTGTAAATTCTAACCGAAGCTGAGCATAAGAGGGACCTCTTTCAGTTAGTTCGCAATTTCTCATTTCTTGTTTCCGTTCAGAGAGCAAACTGTGTCCTGAATACAATTTTAATGAGTTACCTATGATTGCAGGCTTTACATAAGTGTGAATGTAATTTTTGTTCTGAACTTGGTCGACTCTTTACTGCCCTCCTGTGGTTTGTTGTTGTTCCTGCCTTACATGTGAGCCGTCAGCTGTAATCTATGCTTTTATGGAGTAAAATTGGAGTGATTGATCACAATAAAATTCCTTTTAAGTGCACCTGATCTTGAACATACCAGTATCAAAATTTTCATGAGCAAGGAGCAAGGAACTGAAAGCCCAGCGACACGGAGCAGCCCATCGCTCCTCAAATGGAAAGGTCAACTGCAGAGAGGCAGTATCCCTCAAGATTACCAAAGTAATTAAACACTGAGATAAATGATAATCAAAACCAGAATTGCTGCTGTAAATATTTCATATGACCAGAATGTTTGATTGCCCTGGTTTCACATTATCGAGAAACAGCCAGAGATCACATTAGCGTGATTTGATCCCAGTCTGACGTCTAAAGAAAATATCTTCTGTAATTAGTTTTGTGTTCTTCCATCCTGCCTCACATGCTTTCAAAATCACGTGTGCTGCAATAACTTTGAGCACTGTATCCTCATTTACTGTGGCAAATCAGATGCACGATGGAATTTGACAAATCAAGGGTCACCATAGCAACACACTGGGTTTTTATTTTTGCTTCTTTTTTTTTTAAACATTGTAGCATGGTGATGAGTAATGAGGAGACCCAGGCGTGTTTTAAATTCCTGGAAAACTGTCAGCAAATTTGTCAATTATGAGAGGAGACCCGCTGAGACAGAGGGTCATTGTGCGAGGGAAAGCAGAGATGGCACACATGTACGGCTAACAAATCAGTGGCTGGATCTGGGGTAGGCCTTGTTTAGCAATCTGTGATTAATGAGCTTCTGGAAGGATTTTCTAGCACTGGACGAAAATTTCAATACAACTTTTGAGAAAAAGCAACAGAGGTCTCAACTCAACCCGCAAACCTAACCCTTACTCCAACCCTAACACTTCTAATGACTTGCCATAGTTGTGTTTGTTTTTTGAGGACACAAAGTTTTTGGAAGCACTTTTACAGTTTCAGCCAATGAGAAACTTGAGGTGATAACACAGCTGCCTGCTGGTGCCTGGGGACCTTAACTCCACCACTGTGCTTCACCCAGCGCTTCACGGGACATTGAACTGAAACTAATCGTTCCGCTGCATGAGCTCTCAGCGTTGCTATCATCTCTTATCACACTTTGCATCATCCAGACCGACTTCAGAGCTCCTCGGAACTCAGCATGCCGTGCACCCGCATGGGTTGTCCACTCGGAGCGGCACCTATTCTGATCTGTCTGTCTCGCTTGCTGGTGCGAAGTCAGACAAAAAGACCACAGTTGGATGAATACCCAAAAAATTTTGTCGTCTCTCTCTCTTCCTCAGACTTGGTGGGCCCTGGAGGAGCCTATCCTTGCGTTATCACTTTTGTTGCGATACAGACTGCTTTGATGCCCACATTATGTAAGCGTAATCCTCTTATGCTGCGTGAAGCATAAAAACCACATCAGCTCATTTATCAGTCCGGCCTGCAGCTCCATCAGATACAGAATACGCAGGAATTCATGTTGTGTAGTGCAGCAAATGTGCCATATTATTTTACATGTGCTGAGGTGTTCCGGACACTAAGATCCGCATACCGTCCGCTTTTTCTGGACACAATGTCCCGCGGGTGTAAAATGTGCCATCCAGGTGTCACAAACACACACTGCTCAAACTGTGCAGTTGTTAAGATTTTTCCGTTGGCACACAGGAATTGTTTGAGACGTGTTAAGTCCGGCCGATACTGAAACGTGACGCATCTGTTTTGCTCTCTTTCGACTTGATTGTGCCGTGAATTCACGTATTTTTTCTTCTGTACTCTTGAGATCAGATCTGTTTGCACCAGCTTCCTGTGTTTCCTGTCTGCCATAGTGGTGGAAGACATTCGTGTGTGTGTGAGTAAGGTTGTGAGTTATGTATCAAGACTGATTCATGGCTTACTGGTTGGCTG
>OMPJ01013349.1:4096-28730 GCA_900312935.1 Carapus acus | reverse complement strand
GGGGGGAGTTCGCACCGTCTTTGTGATCAGTCGCCTCGGGCGTGGCGAGCGCTTTCTTCTTTCGCTGTCATTTAGCCGGAGTGTGTGGAGAGGGAGCCCGACGGGGACATCGCCTCGCGTTCGTGGACGAATTTCACCAAATAGGTGATTAAGTGGACTATTCTCTGGACAGAAGTATAACGAAGTGTTAGCGTAGGTCAGGGGTCTGCAACCCGCGGCTCTGAAGCCACATGCGGCTCTTTAGCGCCGCCCTGGTGGCTCCCTGAAGCATTTTCAAAAATGTGTGACAATGGATAAAAATGGGAAAAATGTGATTTTTTTAGTTTTAATATGGTTTTTCTGGGAGGAAAGATGTGACAAAAAAATTCTTCACATTTTCCAATGTTGTAAGAATATTAAGAATAAATATTTCATTTATTAATAAGGCTTGTATAAGGCTTTTAATTTTTTTGCAGCTCCAGACAGTTTTGTTTTTTTACTGTTTTGGTCCAATGTGGCTCTTTCAACATTTTGGGTTGCCGACCCCTGTCGTAGGTCAATACTCCATTCACATGGTGCGTCTCCATCTTGTGACTTTGGCACAAAGAGATCGTGTCAGTACATTAATCATGAATTCTGTTTTAACACAAAGGAATGGAAAAATAACCCAGAGACCATAAAGAGTGCCCCAACCTACCACACACACACACACACACACCTGTGCCTTACTTGCCTTCATTACCCAGCATGAGTTTACTCTGAAATCCTGATTTCTGCTTCTGTGGAGCTCATCACTGTCGTCTGATTAATGCGTCGTGCAAAACCAGGAGCCATTAAACCATAAGATTGCAGAAGACGTCACTAAAGCCCTGATCGAAAACATCGCTCTCATATTCTGCAAAAGCTCTTTGGAATGCTGAGATGTCCTCCAGACACCAATAACTACGCTCTCCACATCCACAGCTACGGTCTGTTCCCTCACCTCCCAACACCAACAGGATGAATATCTGTGATTTTGCACCATTTGAGGCTGGAGGGGCGACGCATCATCAGGAACTAACCACTCCAGCTGATTCCAAGGGTCACAACAAGAAGTCAGTATCTCCAACAGAGACGTTTCCTATCATCCCTCCAACATCCAGCACAAGCTTTGAATACCCGGAGTCACAAAGTACAGCAGTGCCTTGACATACAAGCAACTCAACGTATGACTTTTTTGAGATACAAGCCGTCTCTGGTCCATATTTTTGTTGAGCTCTAGGTGGCGCACGGGTCTGCACTACCTATGGCAGCTCGCACTGTTTGTGACCACTTGGAACTAGAAGAAACAGGAAGTTCAGTGCCGATCTCTCACTGTGATGATGATGATGATGATGATGATGATCGCACCACCGGCAGGCAGCCAGGAGCACAGCGGGAAACAAAGCCTGGCAACAAAGCGCTAAGATTGGTCCAGTTAGAACGCTCGGCGCCAAAAGACAACTCTCGATTCTGGCACAGATGTGGAGGACCGAGACGTTTATCAAGACACTTGTTGTCCGCTAAATGGCCGAGGCGTCTAACAATAACGAGGGAGAGGGACGTGCTGCCAAGTCCTTCCTCTCAGCACCCACTTCTGTTTCCCTCCTGGGGGGCCCGTATTTGGGGAGCTGAATGGACTTTCCGCGGCAGCGCTGAAAGTTGAAACGTCACGGCCGACGCGTCGCGGTGTGTTTACGGCCTCGCGTCCCTCCAATGAGTCATAAGCGCTGCATTCCGGATGCGTCCACTCCATTAGTGCTGCGTCCAACTCGCTCCGCCATTCCAGCCGCCGCCGCCGCCGCCGCATTTCCTCTCTTCCTCCTTGATGACGCCTCGCTTGACATGTAATCCACACCTCCACAAAGACAACCGATAAAAGGACTGGCTAAAAGGCGGCCATTATGCCTCTTCAGTGTGACACGCGCACACACACACACACAGACACGCACTTTGCCCAAAGTGTATCTGGCTCGTTTTCTTTGAAAATGAAGGTTGCTACTCAGGGCACAGGGCCGGCGGGAAAGAATGAGGAGCTGAAATATGATGGGAGCAAAAAAAAAAAAAAGAAGAAGACGGAAAGGAACGTAACAAACCATTAGTCTGCTCCGTAAAAAGTCTGTCATTGAGCAGGGGGAGACGTCTGAGGTCCTGCTCTGATTGAAAACTTCGGCACTCGTCCGCTGGCTCTGGCGTTTCTATGGCTACGGCCCAACTTGTGGCTCCGTGCTGGCGACATGGAGCTGTTTGAGGTAATGAGCTGAATTAGTCAATGCTGGTTTTATTGCCGAAAGAAGCGGCCGGATCGCTGCTGGGAGGGGCGGAAACACATTTGTCAATCCTGGGACGACTAGCTGTGCCTGTCCGAGGGCAGACGCGTTTGATGGGACGTAGGACATAAACGCCCCGCTTGCTCGGGCTGCCACGCTAACTAAATGCTAGCAGATCCCAGATGGTATCAAAGCTCCTCTTTGTGTTGTGTTGCTGCAGCCTCAAATCATCGCACAACAGCGACATGTCGCCTGGGTTGGGAGCAAAATTGGCAATGCTGGGAATCGAAAAAAACAAAAAAACAAAAAGCATCTTTTGATGCTGAAACTGTGAGGCTGAGGCGGAGACTAAGTAACTGGAAAACACATTCTATGAAAGAACGGGTAATAGGCAAGGCTCCCGCCTCCATCAGGGCTCTACATGTCACACACTCACCTGTCTGCTCCGTCTCCATGGGCTCGCCGTCGGGCTCCTCCACGGGCTGTCCGTCAACGTGTGTGAAGCGGAAGGGTTTCTCGGAGGCCACCATCAGCCCTTTACCCCGCGGCTCCACGGCGGCGTAGTGCGGCACCGACTCTCCCCTCAGGCTCCTCCTCTTCTTCACCTCGTACTTCTCCTGGCCTGAAACCGAAAGGAAGGAAGCTCACGTCAATAACATAATTTGAGGTGGAAATCTGGTTGAGGGTCTCAACCCATCGACGCTGAAATGAGGAATCCGGTGTGTATTTTATATCTGCTACCAATTGTCTTGCATAACTCTTCTGGCTTTGATTAGTCTTTCCCACAGGGACAGATACATCGGAGGGGATGTCACCGCCATGACGGGCCACCTGGCCAGCTGCACGGTCGGCAATCTGGAGCCTTCTGAGCCGTAATCGATGCAGGCATAATTTTAAAAAGGTTGCAGACAGGTTATGTTGACACCGATCCACCGAGACATTCCAGTTTCGCTAACATGGAGGCATGTCTAACAGGATGAGAGTCAGACTATGGTATGAATCGTGGCAAATGTGTGAAATTTTCAAGGCCTTTGAAATCCCCTCATAATTAGCCTTATTTGCTAAATGTGTTTACACACTACAGAAATTAGCCTCCAGCCGCCGCTGTGTGCACATGCAAAACAAACAAATAAACAACAAAAAAGGTCCATTCTGCATTCAGAAATAAAATCCCCCTCGAGTAAATCAGTCTTTGCGTGTGACCGGTCTTCAGACGCTGAGTCAACACCTCCTCCAAACAAAACAACAACCTTCCGATTCCCAAATGACTGCTGACCTTTGACCCACAGCGCTAGCTACTACTGGTGTGCTTGCTTACTATTTCTATTTCAAGCCGCAATACATTTTACGTAAGAGCAACCCAACTCCTCTGCAGATGAAAGTCGCATTAGACCACATTACTGCTGAAAAGGTAGCGGCGGCGGCGGTGATGAGCGCAAACAATCGGAGGACGAAGCTCGGACACCCGGGCGCTAAAGCAGCTACAAAGGCCCGAGCTGCATGGGGGCCGATATCAAAGGGCTACATCCTGAAATGAGGGAGGGATTCTGAAACGACTGTTTTCTCCCCCATTCTCAGCCTAAGAGGCTTTTTTTTTTTTTTTTTTTCTTTTTTGAGTCACGGTGTCTTTTCATTTCCCAGCCTGAGCCGCAAAGTGTGAGAGGAAAAGACCGCAGCCAGTGTTTGGATCAGGAGGCTCTAATCTCATCTGAAGCGAAATAAGCCCATCCGCTTCACGGCGGAGTGTGTCTAACCTCCTCCGATATGCTAATGAATCGCCGACGCTGATGCCTGTCGGGACGAGCGAGCCACGATCCCGTCGATGACGGACGTTTAAACCTCGACGCAGCCTCGCTCGTTAATTATCTTATCTTATTGAAGGTTCTATTGGCGGTAAAAAGCTCGTCCCTCACCGTCTCCGGCGGAGGCCCCCACGGTGACCCACTCCAGAGACACGTAGAATCCGCTTCCTTTTGCTTCCTGCTCTTCTTTGCAGATGCGCAGCAGTAGGACGTCCATGGTGTGGACTTTGTCCTTCAGGTAGGAGATGCTGTGGAGGATGATGAAGGGCTCCCTTGTGTCCTCGGTGAACAAGGCCTGTGGGTAGACAAAGCAATGAAAAAGTGCAAACGTTCTATTATCCAGTGATGATGATGACGATGATGAAGCCATCCTCCGCTATTCTGTCTATATAATCGTCCAACCTGCGATTGACGGCCATGATCGACCCTTTGATGCCTTGCTCACTAACACACTGAGGTTGCTTTGGGGGGAACATTTTAAATAAAAATGGCAACCTACGGTTTCCTAGGCAACAGTATTACCCCGCACATATAAACAGATGTCAACAGGACAGTCTAAAAATACCGAAGACCAAAAACATGATTGCTAGGCCTATAAATGAAATCCAGATGGGTTTTGAGGACAAAGCATTTCACGGTCTCTTACTGAAATATGACTTTTTAAGATTATTTCAGCGACCAGATGTTGCCGCTGTGGCTGCTACACTTGACTTCAAAGCTGGTAAAAGCAGGGGAGATATAAAAAGTTGTCCATTAATGGACCCAGACCTTCATTACAAATTCTACTATTGAACTTCGCATTCAAATTTCCAGGGGATGAATTACTCTAAGGGATGAATTCTCATTCATAGCGAATCCCTTTTACATGTTAACGGGATGTGCACAAAGCCAGTTTTATCAAAAGAGGTAAGTCCTTCAGTGCTGCATGCCAGCTCTAAATGTCGGCCTTTACTTTGGAGCGAAAGCTTCAATTTAAGTTCATTTCTGGCGCCATATTTGTCAAATGCGCATCTTCTCTGCCTTGCGACAGTAAGATCACGCCATCACTGAAAGGAAAAGCTGATGACAATGTGTCACGCACACACACACATTTGTATTTATTCCATATATTTACATTGCCGGGGATGGTATTTGCACCCGCTGTTGACAAACATGCTGCAAATAAACCGATGTGAAGAAACGGTGGGCAGATTATTCCTGCAGCAACACTGAAACCCACTCAGATTTCCCTGTGGCGTGTGGAAGAGCACGAGCTTGCGAAGTTGCCCTTTAAGTGTGTGACACTGCCGCCGGCCACGGCGAAAAGGTCAACGGCTTTAAATCTTACACGCTTGTTAGCGACGTGCGGCGTGATAAACATCTTAACCGCTGATCAAAACACGCTGCTCCACCCACTGGGTGGAAAGTGACATTACCCAGGAGGAGGCGCTCCTCCACGCAGGTGGATGGCACGTTGACTCTTAAATACTCACAATTTCAGTTGGAGATGGCAAAGTGAGAGATCAGAAACATGTCTTAAAAGGTGCGGGCCCACTTTTAGCAGACGACGTGTTGCTGGTGCTATCCTGTCTGGTTAAGGCAATCAACGCTGGAGATTGCTCCAGATTCTTCTCTAACCGTGATGATCACGTCATACACATGTGAGGCCACGCACCATTAACGGGACTTAAAATGGATGTGCCGCTCCATTTTTCGTGGCAACTAACTACGCTGGGTTAAAACCGTGTCTTCCGCTTGCACTGGCAGGGCCTGCGTTCATTCCAGGACAGGGGTCAACCGGGGTCACCCAGAGACCGGCGTTCGGTCTGTGAGGCTGCACTTCCACCTATTGGCCAACAGAGGCCGATACAAGGTCAGAGATCAGTTCCAGGTCCTCTGCCTCTTGTTCACACCTCTTGAGCGACGCAAGGGGAGCAGAAAGCATGTGGCGTGGTGTGAAAATGACTTACCTCCCACTTCAGGCAGGAGTCTGCTCCCCTTTTCCCGGTTCGGAGCAGAACGAGCCGGCCGGCGCCGTCGGAAAGGGCAGCCCAGGTGGCGGAGGTGAAGCTGAGGGAGGCGCAGGTCCGGTCTTCACTGGGACCCGGGTCAGCGCCCAGGGTGTAGACCTCTCTCGGTTTCCCCAAGGCGGTGTCCTGGATTTGTACGACAACAGACAGCAATTAGTTTTTTAAACAGGGAAATAGTGCCTGCATTGACATTTTCTGCAAACAGCTTTCATGCAGAGTTTACAGAGAAACAGCAGATACGAAACAGAAAAAAAAAAAAAAAAAAGAAGAGCACACAATACACACGAAGGGCCGCGCTATGTTTGATTCAGGCCTGTGTGGGAGGAGGAGGAGGAGGAATGTGGACGAGAGAAACATAGAGTTGGCTCAAAATGGATGTCACTGCGCCAAACGTTACATATCACAAAGTGGCTGCAGCCACACAAGCAGACGCCAAACTACTTCCTCGATGAGGCCTTTTCCTGAAAGCTCTTCAAAGTACACGAGAGGAAAAAAGGTGCAGCACCTCTCTGCTTGAGTAGCCACCGCAATCAGGTACAAAAACACAAGCGGGACTCAAAACAAAATCAGAAACAAAGACAAAGACCTGCTACCTCCCACCTGCTCCGACTCATATCAATAACCCTGAATAGCAGGAGAACGAGAATAATGACGGTTCATAATAAATTCTGCCAAAAATACCTCGTAAGGTAGCGCCCACTGCCTGCTTTCACAGAAAAAAAGGTGTGTGTGTGTGTGCGTGCGTGCGTGCCTGCGTGTGTGAGCGTGTGCGTACGAGAAGCAAGTACGAGCGTGGTGCTGCCGTTGCCATGGAGGTGGATGGATGGATTGTACGTGTGTGCATGTGTGTGTGTGTTTGTGTGTGTGTGTGTGTGTTACAGCAGAGTTCTGTCAGGTCATTTTCCTTGCCGTTAATGTCCCGGTCAGAGGTGTGTGTGCTGGAGATGTGCAACACCGTGGCCATTGGACTATAATTGTGATCTGATGATCATCATTTCGATTTTACTTTCACAAACACCATCTCTGAGGTTCACTGTTGGCAGTTGCTGTCATAATCATCATCATCATCATCATCATCATCATCAGGCCAGTTTCTAAACAGCTGCATAGAAATTACCCATAATCACACAGTAGATGCTTTTTGTGCGTCTGAAATACAAAAGGAACCTCAGATAAAAGGCCACATTTGAATCCGCAGCTCATTTTGATAGCTAGGTTTTTAGGTGATATGAGATCTATAATTATTCCTGAGTTATTAACCTGGTGCAATTAAGGTGATTCACAGCAAACTGCAGCAAAACTTTGCTAATAATCAAAGTGTTGCCTGCGAAGACTCATAAACGGAGAAGCTACTTTTTATGAATCAGGTAAACACTGGTGACATTTCAAGTAAATGAAGATTTTTTTTTCGTTAGTTTTACCTCACATTTTGCATCTCAGTAGCATAATGGATACGTTCTAGCTTGTGAGGATTGCTGCCTCTGTTGCCAGTTACTTGTCAAGTCTTTGCTCGCCACCTACTGGTGTGTGGGCTGCCCTGACAAGGCGGCCCTCATTAAGGTGCAGGGATATTTCCCATTTTGACCATTCCCCAAAACTATTGAACTATACAAAATGTATAACGACTAAGTATTGCTAAGTATACAAAGAGTATTTGTGATGTCCTCTGATTCAGCTGAAAACGAATTCGTGAAAACTCACTAGTAAATCTAAAATGATTAGAATGTAAGAAAAATTGAAAATGTGAAAATACACCATTTTATAATGTCTGCATATAGAGATGTTATATTAGCATGTGATATTAGCATAAAAATGTAATATCGGTATCGGAGTTTTTTGCTTTAAAACCGATAAAATTAAAACCGATAAAAATAAAATAATGCTGGCGTTACACCGAAATAGTGCCTATGCGCTCCTGAAGCGTTTACCGGCGCACATATCGGTAACGGCTGTTATCGGTATCGGTAAATTGAGAGTTGGACAATATCGGCATATCGGCAAAAAAGACAATATCAGACATCCCTATCTGCATACATTGGGCTTGCGAACATTGACAGCGGTCATTAAGAGCTGTCAATCAACCCATCGCACACTATGATTGGCTAGCCTGACACACCTGTGGAGGAGGAGCTGTTTAGCATATACATGTTAAACAATAAGTTTCCATTGTGGAGTACAATTCATTCAACATATAATTCTGAACACTGAAGTTCTGGTACAATGCAAACAGAGAAAATAAACAACAGACCTGGCATGCTCACAACCACCCACCACTTCCAGATTTCATTCAACATCTGAATTTTAACAACTCAAACTTTGAGAGAGAATAACAAAAGACTCACCAGGGTGACACTGAGGTTGAGAACACGGCCTTTGCAATCCACAAAGTAAACACTTTCTTCACACCACGGATCCAAGTGAAGGTAATTGTACATGCCGAAGGCTCGGATGTGGCCCAGTGTGTACTGCTCATCCTTCAGTTTGACCTCCCCTACAGCTACAGGAGAAATGGGAAAAATAGAAAAATATAGTTATAAATAAATGGAAACATACTCAATAAGTTCCCGGGTTTTATCTGAAACGTCCTTCATTCGACAAAGACTCGCTTGCCGAGCTGTATCTACAGTACATGTCATTGTATAAAAGCACACAGACGTCAGAGGCTATTCAAGTGAACAACTTTCTGCACGTTCGTTATGCGATTGTATCGTCGTGACACTCAGGTTGTTATTCATGAGCCTCCGTCTGAATTAAAAAATATAATCGTCATGATATAAACACGTTGACAGCAACTGCACAGCAGTCAAGACTTCCTTAAGGGGACTGACTTGGGTTGGTTATAAGACATAAACATCGCTAATGAAACAGGCTGTCCTCGACATGTTGAATGTGCTAGCATGAAATTTCATGCAAATTCTGAGACTGCCTAGTTTCATTTATATCACTGCTTGATAGTTATTATATCTGATATTTACGACATGTGCTAGCTTTTAGCTAGTACCTAGCCCAGTGCTCTTCTGGGTGTTCTCTCTTACCAGCATCCAGCTCTATTTTGTAACTCGGAATGCTGTCCAGAGACAACCTGTACGATTCAAAGTTCGGGTCCAGAAGTTCTCTGTTGACTTGTAACGAATAATTAGACGCCGCCATGACTTTGTTTAACCACAACTTCACGAGTGTAGTTGCACGGTCTCAACGTGTTTGTGTCACACGGAGTCAATGAGCGCAGCGCACTGGCGAACGAGAAGCTCATCGAGAACTACAGCTCATTGAAGACGAGGTGTGCATATTACTTAATTATAAGTTCTGTGTCTACCTGCAACTATACCCACAAACACAAATAATAGTACATGTCTCATATTGTGCGACTTCTGAGGTAGCCGCAGTGAGAAATATCGGTGGCGGAACTACATGGAAAGACGGCTGATTTTGCTGACGGAACCTTAATGTGGTGGGACCGCGCGTACCTCAGCTGATCAATCTCGACAAAGGTAACATCTTGTTTTTATCCGTTTGGCTCAATGCAGCATTTTCGTGCTTTCTAGGAAATTAAAAGCATTAAGGGGGTCACAGATCGTACGTGCATCGTGTTTCAGACAGATCATGAGCAAAGACTCACAAATGAGGGCAGCGATAAACCAGAAGCTTATAGAAATGGGAGAACGGGAGCGGTAAGATCTGTGACTATGATTATTCTGTGAGTCGTGAATTACATGACAAGCCAACATCATCTGGGTGTCTGAAATGTGGCTGCAGGTTGAAAGAATTGCTCAGGGCGAAGCTGGTGGAGTGTGGGTGGAAGGATCAGCTGAAGGCGCACTGTAAAGGTAAAGAGCGACGTCTCTTGCTCTCGTGTGTGTGCGTGTGTGTGAATGTATTCTGTGATGCTGAATGAAGGCTGTGTCTTTCAGATGTGATCCGAGAAAAGGGCCTGGAGCACGTTACGGTGGAGGATCTTGTCACAGAAGTTACGCCAAAGGGCAGAGGTATGGCACACACGGGCGCACACAGGCACACACACACTCACAGGCACACACACACATAAACACAGCATCAACAACAATAACAGCAGTAGCAGCAAGATGAGGAACAGTCTCGGTGTCACATAGTGCACAATCCTTTGTACCACACTATATCCAAACTAGAGAGTGGTTGAGTGCTCAAAGCAAAAAAAAAAAAACGTCATACTTAGAGAGAAATCTAATCTTTTACATGTGAATTTTTGAAGTACAGTCATAATAATGGATTGTCTATTATGTGTTGTATGACCTCTGTCATAAAATTGTGCAAGATGAATGGAGGGAGTTGCTGAAAGTCACCTGCAAAAATCATTCTTACTATTGGCGCCTCCAATTGTCCACATGCCTGTTGAAGCATTTCTTTCCCATCACTTTGTGGTTGAACTGGATCGCTGTCCTCCTCCCTCTGCAGCACTTGTACCAGACAGCGTGAAAAAAGAACTCCTGCAGAGAATTCGAGCATTTCTTGCTCAGCACGCCACCTTGTGAGCAACACATAGCTCCCACTCTGACGCTCTTACTGTCTTATTTTTTGTTTTTTTTTCTTAACCATGTGTAGAGCCACAATTATATCCAGTACTGATGTTTGTCCTATTTGTGAGAAATGCTGAAGTGTAATTTTTTTATGTTTTGTTGTGTGTTTTTATATTGATTTGAGTCTGTTTTGGATCAATTTTGGAAAAATAAAGTCATGCCTATTTTGATGATTTAAGTTTCTCCTCATTCTGTCGGACACTACATTTTATATCCCAATGAATTTCTAGGATAGAGGCAATGTATGGGGCATGCTGGGAAAAGCAGCCAGTCCATGTAATTACACTACCTTTAGGGGACGACTTATGGCCATGTCTTCCAATGACAGACTAAAAACACACTAGTTGGTATACAATGACTTGCGCCGCCACCTGAACCTGATATAGCAGATGAAAATGGATGATTGATGAAACTATGATGAAACTACAGTCTAGTGAAAACAAATATTGAGCATCTGTGTGAGCAACTGAGATTCGAGAGTCAAGAATGTTATTGGACACGTGCTCATAGAGATGTGCAAAAATTGCTCAATTATTAAAATCAAAGATTGAAATAACGGCAAGAGAACAAAAAAAAAACCAACAATGTCTTTGCCTAAGGAAGGGGGGAGGTACAACAGAATATACAGGGACACTACTATTTACATCCATAAATACCAGGGAATGGCTGTATGTGAGTGTGTGTGTTTGCTGTGGGTGTAGGTGTGTGGGTGTGCGTGTTCGCTAGTTGCCTGTAAGTACAGGTGTGCGTGTGTGTGTTGGCTCCCTACATGAGCCAAAGGTCACGCTGATGTTACACAAAAACAGCATTCAGATGGCACTTTTCAGTGATTGTTTTCCATGTTTTCGATATTTCCAAACATATGCCGATCCATCCTACCTGCAGCCATCAAGTTTGATCACAGTCAGAAACAAAAGCCTCAACAACATCGGGCAGAGAAACACTGAGATGAAAGCCATCGCTGTCTTGTCAGTGCGAGTTCAAACTGCTGCTGTTGTGCAACGTGACCCGCAGTAAACACGCTAACTTTTTCACCACCAAGCCTGACTAGGAACTTGAATGACAACATATCTTCTTTCATCAAAAACATTGTCCTTGTTACTTGGTCTCGATAAACATTGTGGTGATCCAGCATCATGTGCGCTGGAGTCTGCCCGTTTCTGCGAGGTGTAATCAAAGTCTGTGGCACGGAAGATCACGGTCGTAAGATACTGATGGTCGAACGACTTTGTCAACCAGCATACCAGACGTGAAAACGTGGGTGCTTTGACGGGATGACAAAGGCGGCATATTTGACTTTAATATCACCAACAATCAGACGTCAACCGTCACGCTGTGCAGCCAAACCATGCTGAACTAAATGCATCACGCTCAGAGGAACACGTCAACTTTTGAAGATTGACGATTCCAATCAGACTCTTGACGAGTGCTGCACAACCTCCGGAAGGTTGTTTGACCTCATTCTTGATTGTGACATATTCAATCAATCAACCATGTCCTTAATTCTTCCAGAGGGAAATCACTTGTATGATTTTGGACTTGTTGAAGAAGAACTTAGCTGGTCCAAAAAAAAACAGGGAGCAGTTATCCGTTTAATGCTTTGCTTAAGGGCAAGGTATGGAGGACCTTGGCCTCCAATTGTCAGTCCTCCTCTCTACCTGCTGAGGAATACCTCTGCCAGGTGGGATTTGAACCAAAAATTCAAGGATACAAGGACCTTTACTCTGCTACCTGAGCCGTCAAAGGGCTCGCGAACGATTTTAAGTCCGAATATTTTCAGGATTTCAGGTTTTTTATGACAAATAGGGTGCAGACATGTCCCCAAACTGTTTTCAAAGTCAAAGTCTCAAAGTCACATTGGCACAGAGAACATTCCGACCCCATGACGCAAAGAAGACAATGTCCAACTACTTCCCTCCGTCTTCCTTTCATCCTGTATCTCTCCATCTTCTGTCATGGAATGTAAGATTGAAAATCACAGGAGAGCGTTGAAAAACTTGTCGAGTTGGAACACTTGCAAGGAGTCAAAGGAGTTTGATGTTACCAAACAATACGTCAGCGCAGATCTATTTGTGGCGCTGATGACATGCAGCCCCACACCAGTGATTCAGTGGCACCACATGGGAGACAAATGTTAAGTATGGTCGCAGGAGGAAGTTTCGAAACGCTGGACGTGGTCTGCGGCCTCCCACTTTATCTTTGTCTGACCATTACACCATTGCGGTTCTTCTCTAGAAGCGTCTATTCGCGCCACGACTGAGCGAATCGCAGCATTTTTATCTCTTAGCCAAATGACTCACTTTGCTTGATGCGTCTTTACCTCGTCTGCTTGCTACATACTGATTTACTTTTCCCTTGTCCTTGCTGTTCCGCTACGTATTTTCATTCATTTAAAAAAATAAGAAGACAAACAAAGAAAAACGGGTCGGTACGTCTTGTGCCTCACACACACTTATCCAAGACGCAAACCCATTACTGTTCAATTCAAGGGAAACCTTTGTGTTCAAGGCACAGATTGGCGCCAGTTGCGTAGCTACAGGTAACAGCGGCTTAGCACTGTCGCCGCCGCGCCAGAAGGACACGCCACTCGCCTAATTACTGCGCTACAATGCGACAAAAGTGCTGCCATTGTATTGGATTGCACCCCGGAGGTCATAGTTTCAAAGATAATTACACATGTTCCCCATCCACAACCTGTCTTTATATTGTTTTTATCTGCCAGGAACCGGACCCGACAACATTAACACAAGTACAGTGGTACGTCATACTTTCATGACCGAGATAAATCCCATTGTTTTGCTTTACATGTTCTGACATGCAACAAATGTGGCTAATTACTGCTGCTGATGTTTCCCATTCTTCGGTTGTTGTTGCCAAAGTCATTTGTCCCTCTAAGTGAATCAGTCATCATCATAGGAAGAAGCAAGAAAGTGTGGACAGCTGTGTGATTTCATAATTCTGTTTTTATATACATTGGGCTTTAAGTGTGTATGTACACACACTCCTGGTCATCTGTCCTGCACTGCTGGTGACTGCAGCAGAGCTGCTGTGGGTGGGGTGTGTTTCACTCTACTCCCAGCCTCAGGTGAGAGGGTGTGTGTGTGAGAGTGTGTGTGCGTGAGTGACGGTATATGTCTGTGTGTGTGTGTGTGTGGAGGGGCGGGACAGAGTGTCCGCTTAAAGCCTCCCCACCTTGGCCCATCTTCAGTCAGTGCCTCCTCCTCCTCCTCAAGCTACTTTTCCGGCCTCAGTTCTGGATCCTTGAAGTTCCTTCTACTCAGGTAAGAGTCTTGAAATATCATCTTTCAAAAGCGAGTTGCAAACATGCTGGAAGACACATATATGATTTGTCTTTTGATTTATCTTACCGCAATTTTACTTATTTATCTTTAGAGTTGCATGCTGTGTACGTTTTAGAGGAACAACACTTTCTGACTACTTCACCTGACTACTTCACGTGCCTAATACGCGCGTGAGTTGATGACGTTCGTAAATTTTTCTTGTATTTACTTTATAACAGTGTTACTCACGGTTCCTTTTTGGCGGTTCTCAGGTTCTCCACCGTCCCCGCAGCAGACTCGGCGGGGGGCCCCGCACGATGCCTCCTCTCCGGCCAGCGGCCCTTCTCCTCCCTGGGCCGGTCCACATCCTCCTCCTCCTCTTCCTCCTCCCGGTGCCCTGCAGTGAGTGAAAAACAGACAAAACACACAAAATGAGCGACGGGTAACCAAACAAACGATGTACTGACCTGTTACTTAATTCTCGTCATTTGTGTCCTCAGATGCTCAGCGCATCAACAGAGTCTCTCCGCAAACCTCAAGCATAAATGGAGCCACTCGGATCACAATTTTGGGAGAAAGTAAGAAGTTTACTATTTCATATTTAATTCATTCAAGAACAGAGATAATAAAGTGATTGCTGCATGCCGAGGCGATCATGCATGATCATTTTATCACAACGCGTTTCACGCCCCGGCCTTTCTACCAGAAGAAGAAAAAGAAAAAATAGGCCAGATATATCTGCAAACATGCCTGACCGATGAATATTTCGCTCCGGCCCTCTAACTTCGCCTTATTTCTGAACTTTTATCAGTAGTTGCCTTCAAACTCGGGAACAGCCTGTTTCTCCGCGCCGTAACGTCTTAATTAACGGTCGCCCGGACTCGAGTTGAACTTTCCACACGAGCTTTATTATCAATATTGAAACTTATTCATATATTCGTGCTGCTCCCTGTTGCCGTCTCTCTCCAAATTGATTTTACTCGGCCAGCGTAATTTATGAATGTTTTGAGTGTACTCCCTCGTCATCAACACTGGGGGCAGCCTGGAGGACATTTCAAGTCCAGGAAATCTGACCTGTATACGGCCAAGGTGGCGGGTTTCACTCCCAACACTTAATGGCGGTAGCAGGTTTGCTAGTTTAACTCCAAGTGTCATTGCATTGAGCAAGGCACTGGCCGCCAGAAAGATAGTCAATAGAAAAGTCAATATAGATAGTGCTCATGGAATGCGTCTAAAAATTTCTCCAATAAATGTGCATTTACAATGTCTACACAGTACGGTAATTTGGTGAAATGCTACGCTAAACATACTCTGCGCATGGTTAAAGTTAATTATCGCCCAAACTTGTTATAGAATATATGAAGTGGGTGTAGATAATACACATGTATGAGGATATTTTCTAGGTTACAACATTAATCTGTTTTAAATTGTGTGTGTGGGTGCATGTTTGTGTTTGCGCATATGAAATTTTTACGTAGATCAGAATGTATGTGTAGTTATACGCATACATACCGTGTAATACATATATATACTGTATGTGTGTGTTTGTGTATACATACGCATACAAACGCTGTCTGTATAAACATGTGTATGTACATACAGGTATTTTTTAAAAAAAGTATATATATGTGTGCGTCTGTATGTATATATACAGTATTTCTGTATAGATGTGTTTGTATGTGTGTGAGTGAGTGAGTGAGTGTGCATACAGTGTGTGTTGATGTGTATATGTTTATATATTTAGATACACCCACATATATCATTTGTTTGTTTGTTCAGATTTTGCACAGGAGAGGCAGTTCCAACTGAACCCCAAAGATGACAAATTTGGGAACCGAGTGACCATGGTGTCGGACAAGCTGTCCATTCCCTGCGACGTGGAGCGCGACTCCACTCACGGCAACCAGATCATGTGTTACACCAGGTAGCCAGCATGCCTTCACCACCACCCCCTTCTCCACGCCTGCTCTCCCTGGGCTCTGTCTCACCTCTCTGTCTGATCTGTCCGTCCCTCACAGGCCCATGCCATCTGGCCGCTACACGGCTAGAGTCAGCGTGGACGGCGTCCCCATCCCGGACAGTAAGATCTGCAGGGGAAATCCTTCGTCCTACCACTGCAGCGTCTACGTAAGCTTAACGACTCCCAACACAGGAGCTCCAGTTTGAGGATTAAGTTAGTTTTTCGGGACAGAATTTCAAAGTTTTTTCTATTTTTCTCTCTCCTCAGGTCGTCTGGTATCGCACACCTACAATCAGCGCCTTGACACCCATCAGCGGCCTCCCAGGTAAAACCTTTACGCAAAATTCTGTGCCGCACACCCTGCACTCGCTTCGGTGTTTTTGCTGAACACACACTTACGCACACACAGATACTGTGGTGACAGTGGCAGGAAGGATCTGGTCTGACGTGTACGGAAGCAACACGGCCAAGAGCACCAACGGCATCAACGCCAGATTTCTGCGGTACGTCGCAATATTTCCACATCTTGTGATGAAAGTGTGAGGCTGTGACTCAGTCTGTCAAACACACAAATCGTGAATCATCGTCTGATCATTTCGCCGTGACCGAGCAAGTACTAGGGCTGAACGGCTGCAGATTTGAAAATCACAGTCGGAGAAGACACATTTTGCAGGGGTGTTGGGACTTGCGGGTCTCGATCATCACTTCTAACGATTTCTTACCGAAAAATTTATATCAAAATCTTCTATAATGGAGATGAATTTAATAAAGTCTTGTAATCAGATGCTTGTAATGTACAGTATGAATGAAAGTATCTGTGGGAAGCCTCCTACTTGATTTTACAAAATGTACTTGCGCAATCTTTTTTCTGCTCATTTATTGGAATTTTTTTTCACCGATCTCAGAGCCTACATGGGTGGAATGCCCTGCGACCTGCTGAAGCCCAACTCGGATGAGCTGTAAGTCGACACGCCCAGAGACAAAGTCGTCCGGAGAATCGACGCGCATTTGTCACACAGCTTGACAAAACTCACCGCAAATTGCTCAATTAACGCCTTAAGCTAACCGCAGAAGTGGCCTCATGGGTGAAACATCAGACGCAACCCGATTCCCGGGGGAAATTGGCAGTGAGGTGCAGTCAGGGGAGGCAAGAGACGCCTTGCCTCCCCTGTCATTATGGAAATGTAAAATTTAAAATGTAGAAATGTACTCAGTGATTATATTCATCCAGTGATTTGCACTATACAGTTATTTTTAAACATACCCCATTAAATGTTGCCAATGAAAGCGTGAAGAAGCAACTCTGTAGGTTTCATATGTTTGTAAATGTGTGCCTCACTAGCCATGAACCTCATCGCACATCGGTGGTCATTGATGATGTCCTTTTAAACTGTTGTGTACCTTCATAGCTACCACCTGGCCCTAAATTCCCCCACATCTTGGTATGGATCCATGAGCTGCAAAATGACGGGCACCTATGTCGGTAAGCCCGTTTGCCCCCTCGTCCTTCTGTCAAGAGAGGAAGACAAAACCGTGATTTTGTTGTTTTAATCTTCCCGATACACCCTCCTTCATCCGCTCTCCTTTGCACACAACAGGACACCACAACCTGAGCTACATCCTGGACGCCGATTATGGAAGGTAAGTGGACAATCCTCTGCGTATGTGTCTCGGTGGATTGTTTGAGATTAAACAGCGTTCCGGTGTTTTTCAGGAGTCTCCCCGATAAGAAGTTATTCAGGGTCTCTGGACAGGACAAGCTTGCCATGTTCCAGACTTTCGCAGGTTCGAACCTACTGCGATTGAAAACGAATCTGGTTGGTTGACCGTGAGGGTCGTGTCGCTAAAGTCTCTGTGTTGCCTTTGGGGGGTCAGAGGTCACAGGCGTCACCCCGTCCAGCGGCAGCGTGATGGGCGGGACCCTCCTCACCATCCACGGACACTTCTTCGACCAGACCGACGAGCCCGCGGCTGTCCAGGTGGGAGGTAAGGATGCCGCTGCCTCCTTGCAACGTGACAGCGGGTACAAAATGTCCCAAGTGACAAAGGTCACAAGCGTCTGAGCGCAACAAAGCACATTGTTCGGATGGGAGGTGGAGATAGAGCCTTTCGGCTGCTTTTCACCTTTGTCAGCCATGCGTTAGACCAGAGAAGTCTGTGGGACGCACACACACACAAACACAGGAATCTGCAATTAGGAAATCCAAAGAACCTCTTCCATGTCGTGACAAGCGAGCCGGGGCGTCGTGCAGACTGGAGGCGTTTCGTTTGTCCGCTGACATGCTGATGAGATTGACGTCGTTGACGTTGGGTTCAATCTTTGATCTGCAAATCTGAAACTCATCGCACAAAAATGGAAAAAATTAATCCTTACAAACACCTTAGTATTGATCTGCTGTCTCAGTGTCAATCGACTTTTTTTATTACAAAAAACTTTGGCTGTGACACTTGTTTCTTGTAAATTTTAGACTGTAATTATGCACTGCTTCTACTCTTTTTTACCCTTAATTCTTTGAGTAGATGCTCAAGAACTGAATCTGTGACCAAAAAGTACATTTTTTCCTTTTACAGGAATGCTCACAAGTTTGATGCATTTTCCGGTCAAACAGGGCTTTTTTTTTTTTTTTTTTTTTTTTTTACAATTCACAATGTTATTTACAATGTTTTGAAGTATACAGACTCTAATTATCACTGCTCAAAATAGAGCTTTTCTTGCAGGCAATCCCGAGACAGGCACACACACGTGACCATAAGCCGTTCCAGCTCTGGTTTCGCCGCACCTCCACCTCTGACTGGCACTTTGTGTTTTCTCAGGCCTGCCGTGCGAAGTCCAGAGCGTTTCTGACAACAAAATTACATGTCGCACAGCACGCGAGCCACAGATGAAAAATGCGACAGGTTTCCCAGGTGAGGACACTCCCTCTTTGCCGTTATGCCACTGCTGCCTGTCCTTTAACCTGACGCGCCCATCGTCCCAGGTCCGTCCCCCACGCCAGTGTTCTTATGGGCCATTATGTCAGACAACATGTTGATCTCTTGAAGAATTCAAAGAATTGACTGCCTGATCTGTCAACAAAGATAATATCAAGAACATCAAGCGCTCGCTTTTGTTTCTAGATACGCCTCATGTAAAAAGAGGAGACTTTCATGTTCTTTCAGGTGGAACCAGAGGACACTGTGGTGCGGGGATGGCCGATGTTTTGTTGCAGATGCAAAATAGCCATTACAAAATTAAATGGGAGTAGGATTGATATTTCTCTTTTTTCTTTCTTTCTTTTTTTTTTTTTTTTTTTTTTTTTGCTTATACGCCGTAGGACTCAAATGAGGGCACTGAGGGGTAATAAAGTACACCACAATGGCTTAAGTTTTCAAAAAAAAGAGAAAACAAATTGATATTAAAGGCCATTTTATTAAACCTTTCGCCTTGGACTCTGTCGTTGAAAACCTTATTTCTGTTTTCTCATGGCAGGTGGCAGAGGCCTGAACGTGCAAGTTTGGAACAACACCAGACCAAGATCTTTGGAGGACATCCGGAGCTACAACGTGAGCAAAGATGGCTACTGGACAACGTGGTGGGACACCATGCCGTTCACGTTTGAGGAGGAACTCGACTATTTCTCGGCAAGAGCTCAGGGCTACTTTGTCCCGAGGACGACGGCCAACTACACCCTGTACCTGCAATGTGACGACCGCTGTGAGCTCTATCTCAGCAACTCTACCCGTCCAGAGGACAAGGTGAGAGCCGGCAGCAGCGGAGAACCTGCCAAATGTGTCGAAGGCGAGTCTTTTGTGGGGCGAAGGGAGGCGAGCAGCTTGCGAGGTCATAGTGTCCACGCTGAGTGTGTGAGTGAGCAGAGAGGGAGGTTTAATTACCAGAGAGGAGAAGAGAGAGAGGGGCACAGGCTAGAGGACCAGATAAGAAAGGAATGTTGTTGTTTTTTACCGACGGAAGGTATTAAAAATTGACCCAGACTGTTCAAAATGATACAGACATCTTCGCATTTTTCAAATTCTGCCCGGTTTCTCGATGTGTGCCGCAAAGTCTCTGAGACGGCGTTTCTCCTGCAGGAAAAAGTGGCGCACCAGCCTCGATACGTGACCTCCCCGCTTGCTCTGTCGTCGCAAAGGGCTGAGCAGAGGGAGCTGGAGGGAGGCAAACCGTGAGTAATAAGCCGGCAACTTCAAAAGTCCAAAAAAGTGAATCACCGGGCGGCCGCAGTGAAGATAAAAGCTTGACTCCTCCATAGGTACTACACTGAAGTACTAATGCAGGAGTATAGAGGAAAGGCCTCTATCAACCTGGCCATATTCAGGCCAGAGAGCAGCTTCACCAGCGCCCAGACGGATGACGCCTGGGACGAGATGCAGATCCTCACCATCAACTACCGGACCTCTGACGAGGAACAGGTGAGTGCCGGCGTCTGCTCATCATCAAGTCCAGTGCAGGTTTTCACCTTTTATCCGTACACACCTAGTAGCATGAGGTGAAACCAGAGATCAGACTGAGGTCTGAAGGTGGACAAAGATGAATAAGCAACACCTGGAAGCAGTCCTGTTGAAAAATAGAGCACAATCGAATTGCATCAAGCATTCGATCCATCCTCTCTATCGTTGCCATATTCCTGGAATCAGCACTTTTCTCCTGCTCTACCTTCTCACACAGATGCTGACCTTTGACCAGTGGCCCAGCAGAGGCAGGTCTGTGGAGGAGGTGCAGAAGGTGACGGTCAGCAGCACCTGTGCCACCCACCTCTGCGACAGCATCTCCTTCACTTTGGCCTACAAAGGCGCAAAGACAGGTACAGTCCCCGCTAAGATAAGGAGCAAAGAGTATGGGTTAGGGGGAAGACTCCTAGAAGATAGGAGAAATAGGGGATTGTCGCGTCCCCTGACCAGTCTCTGTCTCGTGCAGTACCCATCTCCATCACCGCCCCGGCAGCCATCGTGACGGCTGCCCTGAACGACCTTTGGTCCATCAAACCCGACCGGGTCCGTGTCACCAAGAGCGAGGACACCCAAGGAACACACTTCACTGTCACCTTCAAGTCAAACAGAGGTCAGAGGACAATGTCCACGCTGTAGGTCCACTGAATATGACGTGTTGTGTTGTTTTACAGATAAATGCCTCTCTTGGCTGCAGATGTGAGAGTTGCAATGAGGGATCTGCCTTTTCTTACAATAGAAAAGGGTAGTTCAAAGTGAGGCTGGTCTTTCTACTAAATATAGACCGACCTGTTTGCCTTCCTCGCTGAGCCTTTTATCCACAGCGACTTACGTGTGGATTCTGATGACAATGCCGAAAAAGACGCGGTTGGACAAAAACAGGCGAATTAGTGACCCAAAGTCCTAGTTCAACAAAAGCAAAGCCAGCAGGTTATTTTTAGATGAGAGAAGCCAATCCAGGTCACGTCAAGTTGACACAACTATCAGGTGAAAGAAACAATGTTTGTTCAGCCACAGGTGCAAAAAAAACCCAAAACAAAACAAGCTAGAACAGGACGGATCAAACGAGGCCCCGCGTCCCTCCTTCTCAAGCCGGCCACGGGATGGAAGGACGGAAAAGACAAAGCGAGCGTGAAGATGAACCTAACCTGTGTTTATGCCCCGCAGGAGACTTCGACCTCCTCCAATCTGAGGTCCAAGACCAGGACACCAGCGTGACGGTGGCCAAGGTCACCAAAGGAGTGAGCAACATGCAGACCTTCACCCTCCTCTGGGGAGGAATCCCAACCAGGCCAATCGCCGTCAACGCAGAGGCGACAGAGGTCAGACGCAGTTGGTTTTGGAGCCGACTTTCTTTGGTTTCCTCAATTCTCCCATCTATCCATATCAACCATTCCTCAGGAGTTACTGTTCACCTGTAGCGGTTTATATCATAAGACAGACGACCAACAAGCATTACTGTCACCAGGTGAAGTCGGCCGTGGAGGAAATGTTGAACGCCGAGTGCCCGGATGAGATCATGTCGACTGAAGGAGGAGATGTGAAATATTTCAGGGACTTTGAAGACAACAACTCTCAGGTTGGCCTTTCTCTCTCTGGTGTTCAAGTCAGAAGAGAGTCAAGTCAATTCTTCCTTGAATTCACACACACAAATGAATACCGACAGTTTTTTTCTTTCTCACATTTTATGGTTTTGTCTTTCTCCCTGCAGTTCAGAAATGATAAAGGGACGCCTCAGAGCAGCTATTCTTTCTGCGGCGTCAAGTCCCTGAAGAATCCAGAGATCCTTTTCCAGCAGGACTACAACAAACCTGGCGGTGGCAACTATGGGGCGGTTAATTTGGACAAGCATCCAATGGTACCTGGCGCCTGTGCTCCATCTATCCGCTTATGGTGGACGCCTGTAGAAGTGGTGAAACTGTCTGACTCCTGTTGTCCTCTCTCCCCCCCCAGCTATGCTTTGCATACATGGGGAAGCTGAGGAACCAATTTGGACTGAAGTTCACTTACGTCAACGCTGACCAGAGAACTCAAGGGGATACTGCAGAGATTGCAACAGCTTTCAATCAGGGCCAAGGGTTCGTAAGAAAACATTTGATTTCTCAGAAGAACAATGGCTGAGTTGAACCAAATCACCTTTGTCAAGCAAGACTGATACCATGGGGGTGTTGTTTCTTCACAGTTGGTCCTACAAATGCGTGGACATGCTAAGCTCCCTGCAGACGCAGTTCACCGGAAGCGATTTCCAGGTCCTGGAGATATATCTGTACGATGACGATGAGGACTTCTACGTGGATGCTGTCCACATCGGCAAAACAGTCACCACCAACGATGAGCAGGGTAAACACGTCCGCCCCCGATTGGCCACGATGGCCTCTCCATCCCCACGCTTCGCGATGACACGCAAACTTGCCGCGTTGTCACAGGTGTCGTCCGAAGGAGGAGGCCCAGGCCGTTTGAGATGTACGGCCATCATTTCAGCGACATCGCAGTGACCAAGGAGATGTCACCAACGTCCCAGATCACCTACACGATCACGGCCACGCCGGACGAATGCGCCCACGGATTCCCCCTGTTGGAAGTCGCCTTCTCGCAGGTAACAGGTCCATTTTGTCAAGAACTGACGTCCATGTTGCGTGCAGAGTGTCAGCAGGCAGTTTATCCTGTTCCCCATTATATATATGTTTTTTTTTTTGTTAGATGTCCACTGGCCATGAGAACATGACCGAGTACAAACAAGGAGACGCCACTGTCAATGTGACTCGCGTACACTGGGCCACGCCTCCCCTGAATGGCACCTTTGACCTTGAGATATACGGGGAAAAGATCGAAGGTACGTCAGGTTTCTGCACGTTTGGTTGGAATCAGAGTCGGCATTGCTCACAGGTCATGATTCCGCAACCTTGTGGATCTAATTCCTTGAGGACCCCAAAGCCCAAAGTGTCCTTGAATGTGGGAGTGATTCCTGCACTTGTTCCCTGGGCACAATGTGACCAGATGTTTCTGCCAAATCCATCTGAGAGTATTATTCACACCATCTGTCAAGACAATGGTGACTGACTCCATTGGTTTCCTTGCTCAGGTCTGGCGGTGGACATCAGTGAGTCCGACCTAAAGTACGCCCTGGAGGCAATCTCAGAGATGGGCGAGGTCTCCGTGGACCAGATAGGAAGCTGCCGACAGCCCAAGTGGAGAATCAAGTGGCTCACTAAACCAGGAGACCAGCCCCTCATGGAGGTCAGACTCAGTGGAAAGTCAAAGGAAATGTTGAAGGAATTCAATTATCGTAACGATGGCAACTGTAGTAGCAGCGATACCTTAGCAGGGGTTCCTGCGATGCATCAGCCGTGGTGCGTTTTCAGACTGTGCTGTTGTTTCGTCTCAGCTGCAGTTAAATTGTTGAGGATTTTATTGAACTGAGCTCAAGTTCTTCAGCTTGGCATGTCGCCTCGTTTCTACCTATTGTCAGACTGATTGTGAGGATTTTGTCCTTTTGTTGCAGCTGGACGGCTCGTCCATCGTTGGCGAAAACGTCGACATCCGAGCCAGAGAAAATAGGAAAGGTGGGCTGTTCATGCGAGCGCTTTCAGGAGACTTCCTCCGTGTGTTGGAAACCAAACCGCAGGTGCGACTGAGCCGCTCTCACGCAGTGTTGCCGTGCTTTGCTTTTACTTGCCTGCCGCTGCATTTTTACCTCTTGTGCAGCTAATCCCCCGTCTGACACAATGCAATTGTGTGTCTGCACGGGGCCTTAATCCCGGCACCCTGTTTAGTAATACATTGAGTTCTGTTGCCAAGGAGGCCTCCCTAGCCCTGCAGACGCATTTATCCTCCCTTATGACGGCTTTGACATTACAGGAGATGAAACTACATCCTGTCATTGTTTTGATTTTTATGACAAATGTGTCTTGCAGGTTGAGGTAACGATCAATGGGATTCCCTCTAAATCCTCTGGTGACTGCAGCTTTGAATGGGCTGAGGAGAAGACTCCAATTGTGACTGGAATCAGCCCTTCTGAAGGTGCTTCAATTGATAAATTCTAGAGATGTCCGATAATATCGGCCCTCCGATGTTACCGACCTGATATTGGCATAAACATGTAATATCGGTATCGGATTTTTTGGCTTGAAAACCGATAAAATAAAAACCGATATAAATAAAGGAATGCTTGCGTTACACCGAAATAGTGCCTATGCGCTCCTGAAGCGTTTACCGGCGCACATATCGGTGTCGGCCAATATCGGTATCGTGAATTGAGAGTTGGACAATATCAGCATATCGGATATCGGCAAAAAAGCCAATATCGGACATCCCTAATA
>OMPJ01013348.1:4455-16937 GCA_900312935.1 Carapus acus | reverse complement strand
CCTAAAATGAATGCAAAGAGATGTCCCTGCCGTTACCAAGCAACAGCAGCACCCAGCACCTCTCCATCTGCAGCAACGTGCGTGCCATGAGTATACGCTTAACACTTCAACAGTGAGACTTTGGAGGAATTCCAGTTTACATTTGCCCATTTTTAGTTTTTTTTTTCCTGTTGAGACGGTTTGGTTATGGTGTGGACAAAAAGAGAAGTGTTATGCAAATGCTCTATAGCCTTTTGTTGTGGCGTGTGAGCTTTCCTGCGACAAGTGAGAGGTGAGGGTCGAGTCGCTGGGGGAAGCCTCACAGCAGAACATCTCTGTAAATCTCTCACTAGGATCTTTTCAGGTCCGTCAGAGGCCTTTAAAAGAGAAAGGGCCTACAGACATCACATCCTCCAGTTTAAATAGCAGGATATTACACACATCAGCATTCCTGACCAAAGTAAATGTCCCGAATGTTTACAGGACAGCTGTGAATACCTACTCTGGCTGGTTCTAGGACTTGGCTCTATGTGATTTGTATGCGTCCTTCTAATTTGGCCTTCAGAATCGTGATCTTGATCTGCGACTTATGAATGCTCCACAAGCTTGTCATACTTCAGGTTCCCTCTCCCAACCCACTTCCTACCCCCAGAGAAGAGATGAAGAGGGACGTCAAAAGAATGTGTTTATCTCTCTCCTGTGATAGCGCCCCCGCCCGCCTCCTGAGTGTGGGTGTATGCTGGTGATAAACAACAATAGTTGCATACCATCTGGCCAATGATCTCCAGCCAATGTCTCCCAAGCTTGAGGTGAAGGAACTAACCTTTACCACAGCTTTCAAGGGACCATTGGTTTTATTGCCCTCACAGATGGACGTTTGTGTCCTACTCTGCGACAGACGGTCAAAACAATCACTCAACCACATTAAGACATACATAAAAATGCGCACCAGCAGCCTGTTTTTGGGAAGACAGTACTCTTCCTCACAATTTCAAGAACGCAAATATCTTTCAGAATCTTATGTGCCCTTGCTGTCATGGTTATGGTTTCTCTAGAATTTTCTGAGAGCTTTTTCCTCTGTCCATTTCTGTTATTCTGTGACAGAATGCAAACTCCACGCCAAAGATGTGCCTGGGAAAAGTGGGCAGAGGTTCCAGAGCCCTCCTCCTCACTACAATAACAACCCCTCGGAGAAAGAGAGGAGGTTACCCGGGGCCGCCGAGAGGTAGAAAGAGGAGGAAGACAGCTGAAAACCTCTCACTATCTGGTCCCTTTGGAAATGCTGAAACCCAAGGGAGCCATGCGCAGAAACCTGGCATGGGGAGAGGGCGCGCACTGTGAAACCAGCCTCTCACTCACTGTCAGCATTGTCTGGCCTTGAGGGAGGAAACAGGAAAAACCCTAAAATCTCATCATCAACAACAGCAGCAGTGAGCAAGCATGACCATAAAAGTCAGTGCGATGAGGACGTCCCCTTTTTCCATGACTCCTTATGGGCAGCGAGACCACAACTGCTGATGTGACCAACAACTTCAAATCCCTAAAATGCCACACCTTCTCTGAGCTATCATGGCAAGACGGAGATGCATTGCTACAAGGGTACACTGTCAAGAGGGCAGTGAGGAGAAACAAGGCTGCTTCTTGGAGCAACAGACACATCCTTTATGCCTCTGTGTAGCTCTGTTGGAGCCATCGCTCTCAGCATTCTTTCCATTCCTGAAGGGTTGTTACTCGTTTGGTTTCCCCTGCCACTGGCTCATCCCTCCTTTTAGAGCGGGAAGGTTCAAAATTCAAACCTACACCCGCCCCTTTGACCTGAGCCAACATTTCTTGTTTGCCAGAGACACGCTTGACAAGATAACTTGTCTCTTCTCAAAGCCCAAAGTGAGTAGAGAGAACGACTCAATTAGCATTGATATGATCTGCACAGAGAGACGTTGATGGGGGAGGAACATGTCTGTGCACTGGACCAGCTGAGCTACAGAAATGGTAAAGAGAGAAATGCAGTGGAGGCCTAGATACCTCCCAGTCAGATACGGTGTCTTGAAAAAATAGGTTTGGTTTGTTGCATGAATAAGTAAAGCCATGTGGTGGTGCAGTGGGGATTCCCTGGGTGAGTGGAGGGTGAGGAGCTGCTCATACAGTCGCTTTGACCTTGGATGAAGCAGCTGTTTCATTGATGAGGAATCAGAGATGACAGAAAAGCAGGGCAAATGTGTGAAGGTACATAAACCAAAAGGAAAAAACATAACTCACAAATTCAATATCTGAGATAAAGCGAGGTTGTGGTGAGGTCACGACAGTGATTTATCAAAATAGAGATCATATCGCGATTGTTGGTATTTCAGCTGCTTTCGCTGGGCGTATTACGCTTATTTGTGTGATACTAAGAGCGCAGTGTGATTTCGGGAACGACGCCCACCTCTTTCAGCTGATCGAGCTCCTGGCGGACGGTCTCGTACTCGATCTCCAGGTCCTCATACTGCTGCTTGAGCTGCTGCTTCTCCTCCAGCACCGCCAGCCCGTACTCCGCAGCCTGGATCTTCTCATTCGTGGTCTCGTTCAGCTCCCGGGAAAGACGGTCGATTTCGCTCCGCATCCACTCGGGGCCGGCCTCCAGCCGCAACATAGCGTCTGAGTAACGATGCTCTTCCACGGACATGGTCGGTACCTGACGATCAACCAACGTACGCCAGCTGATCGGAGACAAGGGGACACGGGGAGTCTTCAAGCGATCTAACCTTGAGGAAGATGCGGTTCCTCAGATTCGTCTATATTTAAATTGCATGGTTGTTGCGTTGATGTTTCTCGTTGCCGCTCTAGCTGCTTTGGTCATGTAGATGACTCTGTTCCGTTTTCTCCAACGGTGGAGCTAACAGTTTTCTCCTAAAAATACCCCATCGCGATGTGCTTCAGCGTTTTCCTCTCCCCTCTACCGGCTTATGGGAGTAATCGGAGCGTAGCCGCAGCTCGATGATCCTACAGAAGACGGAAATTAGTACTTCCTGTTAGTTTTTCAAAATAAAAGATCTTTGTGTAAAGGTTGCTTTTCGATTTGTTGTGTCACCAATACGTTGGATGTGTGTTGATAAGAGATTATAGTTCTTCAGAGATTTGATAGGTTATTTTCTGGAGAATAAAAGTCATAGCAAAAATATTTGTAAATGGTCATCTTATTTTAAAAGGGTATCACACTTGTTCCGGTATTATCTTTACGCTTGAAAAAATTCAAACGGCCGGCTTGATGTCAGGTTTCACCAGCTGGCCGCAACGCTCCCAATTTGTAATTGCATGATGGGAAATGTAGTATTTTGTGGTATCATATATCAGTCAGTGCATGGTTCAGTCAGTAAGTTGAACTCATCTCCCACAATGCTTTAGATGCTTGCTTATGTGGAAGCCGGAAATCTTTTCCGCGCCATTGCTGAAAAATAGTGTGACGACAGCAGACACATGAGCGTCCCTTGTACGTGTGCTGCCATCTGTAGGCGTATTCTATCTCAGGTGGCGACTCCTGCTCCTGTGAATACATCACTGATAAAGATAGCGGAGGGGTCCGGACCACAACTTTAAACCGCAGTCATCTCACTGTGAATTCAAAATGCCTATTGCTTTAAGAAAAAAGAAATATTAACTACTGTGATAAAAAAAAAAGACATTTCAACTGTTATTTTCCTCTGCAGGAAGGTTAATTGATTGCTTGCACTACACACAAAAACTAAAATGTTGAAGCTTAGAATCAAAGAATTTGGCACAATGTTTGTATGAGTGTGAAAATTGATGTGGGTGACCACAGCTGATGAATCTATTTGTTCCTCAGCTGCTCCCTTCTAGTGTCTTCAAATGTCATCTGTCTTCAGCTCCTGCTATTCTTCGCATCCTAAACTTTTACCCTGCAGCCTCCATCATGTCCTCTATTATTCTGTTCTTGAACCTCCTTTATGATCACCTATCCAGCAGTTCTATCACCAGCATTCTCCATCACCAACAATCTTTCAATTTTGCCTTTGTAACTTTATCCCCTAAACACATTTGAGAAATAATGAAAAAAAATCTTGGCATGTCAGCAAAATTGCACAATTCACGCTGTAGGTTGGAGTCTGTTACAGGATTGTAAACCAAGCATAATCTATATATGGTAAACATCGGTAGGACTTGTTTTCTCAGTATAACAATATGATAAACAAAAGGACACAAGTGTTTTGATCATTATGGTGCAGTGTTAACTGCATGTCACAAAACCATGCAATTAGAGGGAAGCATAATACAAGTTTCTGCTGTGTGGAGAGAGTGGGCTGCTCTTGTTCAATAACAAGATTAGGAGACTAATCCAGAAAGAGTCAGGAATAGCACCCAGTGTGCTAGACGCACAGTGTGTATGTATGCTTTAAGAACAAACACTGAGGATGTGTGGAGAAATCCCATTGCAACGGAAAGCATCTGGCATTACACACCAAGTTTTCCTCTCAGATCCTGGGATAAGGAAGTATGGAGAGGAGCTGATGCTGGTGTGGACACTCTAGTCTTTCCATCCCTCCTCACGGATAATCTTAGGTGAATCAAATCAAGCGAGGCCACGAGGCCGGGGATTGACTTCCAACAGAGCCTATGACCGGGCAGTGCGGCATTAGCTCTGTGTAGGCTGATGTCAGACACACTCACTCCAACATTAGCATCTCATTCGTCGCTGGAGATGGTAGACGTAAAGCCCTCGTCTCATTTTCAACCGGTAAGTGTCTATTTTCATCTGTTACCAGTCTGTGTGTGGTTCTTCATTTCACAACTGTACAGATTAGTTTTGAATTTAAAGCATGTTTGCTCCTTGTGACGATTTTCAAAGATTTGTATCTTTGAATAGTTGACTGGCATTGATCAAAAAAGTCTTGATCTTTGACTCGATGTGATTATTGGTGTTGATAATTCACTAGGGAGTTTGTTTTTGGAATAATTTTGAGATCTGTGAAATGAGGTCCAATTACAGACATATGATGACAAATCACTGTTCCAATGTTGTGCAATTTGGAAATATTTTGAGATAAATGATTGTCTTAAGCTGTCTTTGGCCTTTGGCTGGAATATGTAAGTATCATTTGCATGGCTTTCAGGCTGGTGCGACACTGAGGTGCAAATTGGTGTCCAGGCTCTGCAATGACCGTGGATGAATGTTCAAATGGCCGCCCATGCCAAGGCACGAGGTGAAACTCTGATGGAATATTGTAAGTGAGACTTGGAACGTGTGTGGGAGGATGGGTCTGCCTGGCTTGATATAGCGACAAATGATGGGATATCATTAACTTACGAGGTCATTTTTTAAGCAAAACACTACAATTATCAGAGTTTCCATGATGCCCACTGAGTGGCTATCTTTACGTAATGCCTTAATGAAAAACAGCCACTGATAGAAAAGGATTAGGCACTAAGCAAATAGTTGACACTAATCATCCTAATTGTTTACGTATTGCAATACAATCTCAGACGTCTACAATCTTATTCATAGTGAACTTTATATCCAAAAACCATAACATATAAACTTGGATGACAAAGCTTCAATCAGATGTTGTCTTTTTTCAGTCAGAGCTCCTCGAGCAAGGTACACGTTGGTGGGTGAAGCTATACGATATGTCATCCCAGCTCACCTGCAATGCTCCATCGGCTGTGGAGGACAGGCCTGCAAGTACGATAATCCAGGTTACTGGAGGGACGACCAACAGGCTATCAAGGGCCTGTACTCCTCCTGGTAGGGATGCTTGCTGGAATTAATGAGGCACTCTCTGACGACATTATTTCAAAGGGGTCCAACTTTCACACACAGTATGTCACGACTTTGTTTGTTGGAGAGGAATTACTATCTGCTGATGAGCAACTAAAACCTCCTTTGCCACTTTAGGGTCACTGATCATCTCCTTGCAACATCAAGACCCTCGACTGAGACCATTGAGAAATACAAAATCATCGATCAATTCAGGAGGTGCTTCAAAGTTCTCACACTTTCTGTTAAGACAGGCATCCTGTTGATGTCCTAATGTTGAATTTGTGTGTATTTCTGTCAAGAAATGGTATCAAAACCCTAATCAACCTGCAAATACCTGGTGAACACGCCAGCTGTGGAAACCCACTGGAAGCAGAGAGTGGCTTCTCCTACAGGCCCGAGGTCTTCATGGAAAATAGCAGTGAGTCCTCAAACAGGGTTATGGAAACACAGTTAGCTGCCTTGACGCGTGACTGAAAACATCTTACATTTCCAGTTTATTACTATAATTTCGGATGGAATGATTACGGAGTGGCAAACCTCACCACCATACTGGATATGATGAAAGTTATGGCCTTTGCGCTGCGAGAGGGGAAAATAGCTGTTCACTGTCACGCTGGTCTCGGCAGAACAGGTAAAGATTGGAGCAGAATGGTGCATTGTGGTCAGTATTCAGGACTTGACTGTCTTTCATTTTGCCCAAATGTAAATTTGTCTTCACAGGTGTGCTGCTGGCATGTTTCCTGGCATACGCATCCAGGATGACAGCTAATCAGGCCATCTCGTACGTGCGTGCCAAACGTCCTAATTCCATCCAAACTCGCGGGCAGCTTCGTTGTGTACGAGAGTTTTTCCAGTTCCTCGGCCCTCTGAGAAGTGTGTTTTCCTGCGCGGAGCCTCAATCAAGTCCCGTCAGCCTGTCGCAGTACCTGAAGCGCCAGCGACACATGCTGCATGGGTATGAGAGGCGAGAGATGAGGCACCTGCCAAAGATTATTCATCTCGTCTCGAGATTATTGCTGGACATTGCTGAAAACCGTCAGGTGATTGAGGAAGATGTTCTGGAAGCTCCTGACGCCCAAGACTTGGAGATGACTCAAAGCCTCATTGAGCAGCTGGGTCCTGCGTTGTACTCACACTGTCCCCGTTTACCCGGCCCTCTGTCCTTACCGAGACATTTCAATGAACCTCCAATTTTCTACCATCGCAAAAGCCTGAGCTACAGTGACTCCAACTTGAGCCAACTTGGGGCAGAGCTCAACCTCTTGGCTCACCCACTCAGCTCCCACTCAGACAATAACCTTTACCTTGCTGCATCCACATCCAGAGACTCTGTCTTTGAACAAAAACAGAGTTGGAACAACACATCTTTCACGTCACAAGGCTCAACAAGCTCACTGTGGGAACTTAAAAATCACTCACAAGGAAACGACCTGCGTCCTCTGAAGAGAGTTAACAGTAGAGAACTGAGTGCGCCTGCGGGGAATGATGGCTGTGGGACTAGATGGTTCATGTGGAAAGCAGAGAGGAGGAAAGAGATGACCATGAACGGGAAGCAGCCTCATGGTAGGAACGACGATGGGTCAGAGATGTCCGAGGTGCCCTTCATCACACTGCAGTCCGAACTGTCCTCTGAGGCCAAAAGGCTGCTGGTGGCACAGGCCTTGGCTGTTGACCTCTTTCGGGATGGAGAGGAATCACACAGGAACAGAGTTTTAGCCTGGCAGGTAATCTACCTGACATGTGCTTCAGATATAGGGTTATTTTCTTGGAGGTGTGTGTGGTCTGACTTCTTGGGATGAGCAACTTCAGTCATTTGGTCATTTGAGTGCACAGCGGTGTGACATTGTGTCTCTGTTTGCCCGCAGGCCGAGCTGAACCTGGGTGGAGCGTGGGAGAGACTGTGTATGGAGCGGGATCCCTTCGTCCTCGCTGGCCTGATGTGGGCATGGCTGGAGCAGCTTAAAGAACCCGTCATCTCTGTCCAGGCTTCCGAGGCCCTGGACCCAAAAAGCAATCCTCAAAATATCCTCAACACGTTGGACCAGGTCAGACGTCAACATCACAGAGTATTATTCAGCTTCTCCTCAAACCAGTTACAATTCCCTTTCTGCATCCTGTCTCCCCAACAGGCTCCCACGGAGACGCTGATGTGCATACTAGACTGCACGGCCAAAATGAAGACGATTCCAGAGGAGGTAGAAAATGCCTTCCTGGACCGGATGATTAAGGCTTTCACACACGTAAGACAGACATGATTGGAATTCATTTTGTCTATCAAAGATCTGAATCTATCAGTTGTTCCAAAGGTTCAAGGCCATTGCTTGCATTTCCACAGCGTAATAGAAATTCGGAGGATGGGAAGAGAGTATACGAATCCATGAGAAGAGTGCTGAGACGCGTCCTTCACGACATGAGAAAAGCCAGCGAAGAAGAGGAGCCTCCACAGTCTCCCCTCTCTTCCCCTTAACCTTAGTTTGATGTATGGTCTCTAGTGCAGTGATGGCACTTGCACATGTAGGTCCACATTTTCACGTGCCTTAAATGGATTTTAGCGAGTAAAGCACACATTATGTAGAAGTGCCATGTGACTAAAACATACGCTGCAAAAACATCCAAACATGTCAAAAAAAAAAGTTGGCGCCACTACATTTATTTGTTTACATTTCACTTTGCAAACAGTATTATTGCCTTTCCCTTCAACATGTTTTGTAAACAAAGACTAGTCAAAGTACAGTAAACGATAAACAGTGATCAATAAAAGGCAAAAGACACTTGGTGTGGTGTATTGTGCAAATCTTTTCCCAGCATCCTCTTGTGCACCTATCAGGAGGTAAAGGAATAAGCCTTCAGCACGTCTTTCCCATCTCTGCTCTCCACAGAGGCCACCACACTTGAGTAGTCACTGACAACATGTGTGAAGCCTCTGAAAAACCAGGGGGAGGGTTTTGGAGAGGTGGAGATGAACACGTCAGTGCAGACCAAACAACCGCTTTTCACAGCAGAAACACAGCCGCTGTGCCACCTTACCTGGACATAGTTTGAGAGCCTCCCAGCAAGTGGTAGCGGCCCTCCAGGGTGAGCCCACGCTCTCTGTCGTTGTGCCACGTCAGCACTCTCAGGGAGAGGTCCTGAGATGCCGTCACCACACGGAAACTGTCCTGTGAACGCAAGTACAGAAACAAAGACGGTGATTTCCTCAGTTACAGAGAGGCTCTGAGACGTTGCAGTACATTTCCTCTACAAAATAGGGTGAGAGACAAGATGGGACCCTCCCTACCATGCATAGGGACGAGATGGGCTTGGTGTGGTCTCTGAAACTAGCCAGCAGCTCTCCTTTCAGTGAATACACCAACAGCTCTTGCTCAGCTGCCACTATGAATGTATTGCTATCCTTGGCCTCCAGAAAAAGGTCTGGGCTCCATCTTTTCAAAGGCAGTGGAAAGGACTCCACCTGCTGGACTGAATTGAGATAACCGCATTGGAAGCAGACCCATGCCACACACTGCTCAGACCACCCAAATACTGTTTCCAAGCATGTGGGGGATCTGTGTGCAGTATTTCTCTCAGGACGTATTTGTTTCTTGTGTTAAAATGGGGCATAAAAAATAATATCAGCCATGAGTTCTTAGAAATATGATTATCTCTGCAAAAGTAAGCAAAGCGACAACTAACTCATTGTTTTCTCTTGCCTGCGAACCTGACTTTCCTCTGCCTGCCTCTAAATCATGCTCTTACCCAGGACCTCGGACTTGTACTTAGTCTTTTTAATGCTGACATCGAAGACTGTGAGAGCTCTGTTGTTTGGGGCGTCATTGTGATGGATGATGGCCAGCCTGGCAGGCTGAGTGGGTATGAACACGGCAGCCTGGCACCCAGTGACTGGCACATTCTGGCACAGAGGTTCTTCAGCCTCCGCTGGAAAGGTCAAACTCTCCGTGTACATCACCTGCCAGCAAAAGCACAACACACGGAGGTAAGAGCTTCTCTTTCTGCTCTATTTGTACAGGCTGGTGGTAAACCAGCAGCAGCAGCAGGAAACCCAAACACAGTAAGCCCATCTTAAGACAACAACACATGCCTTTGGACTGAAATCAGCATTGTCCCTGGTTCCAGCTGCAATCCATTTCTTGTCAGGTGAGAGGAGGAGCACGTTGACCCCGAAGGTGTCACATACCACCACGCTGGACTGTCTGGTCAGAGTTGAGCCAGCCAGTGTGCACATGTGCCCAACACCAGTGCCAATCTGGAGGCCAGTGCAACAACACACACACGAGGTATTGCCTTATCGGCGAATAAAACAGCCGCATTGGGCTCGACGTCTGATAAGCAGTCAGTTTATTCCTCACCGATAGATACCAGCTGTCGTTAACGTGGTAGGGCAGCAGCGTGCAGCGCGAGGAGCCGGTGGGGAAGGACGCCACCTCCTGTCCGGTTTGAGCCTGCCAGCTCTTGATGAGGCCCGTGGAGTCGGCCGTGATCACCAGTCCCAGCTCCCCATCACATTTTATGGTGGTCAGGGGACTCTGCACGTGGGTACACCACAGCTGCTCACCCTGGACGCAGCAGGAGCGAGAGAGGAGACAAAACGTCCCAGGGGAGCTATCAGAGTCAGGGTGCGGAGAGCACCGGGAAAATAACACACTTTTACGGCTCTGTGTGTTAATAGGTCGTCTTACAACTGTTATGCTGCTTGCAGGTAGCACCACTTTCAAAATTTATCATCTGACAAAGTGACTGATAAATGCGGCTCTTAAACCTCTAATTTTTTTCAAGGCCAAAACCAGAAAAACACATCCTGAGAAAATTTAAAACACGATTATCAGGGGGGCATAATTTTCTACACATTACAAATGTTATTACACGTATGGAATTACGATGCTTCACATAATTATGTGGTGTTTTGTTAGGCTACAATATCAGTCCATTGTTGCAAATCCTCTCTGGCGTTTGTCCACTAGAACATCACCTGATACAAACAACTACAAACAAGAGTAACAGCAGAAATGACAACAGCGGCTGCAGCCATTTTCCCTTTCTCAGTGAATTAATGCGTGTGTGTGTGTGCCTATGCCTGTGTGTGCGTGGGGTTTTTGGGGACATGGTGTCGCCAGTTTAGCTCACTTTCTGGACGTTCCAAGCCCGTGCTGTGCCGTCTGCAGAGGCGCTGCAGACGATGGAGCTGCGGCCGCACAGGTCTGGAAGCTGAGCTGAGTTGGCCTGTAGGTAGACCAACCCTGTGACCCTGCCTGGTCATGGCAAACACACCGGGGGAGAGAGACAGAGACAGTGGGACACAGGCTTCTGGTCCCCATGTGGGAGGGAGCGTGGGGGAGGGAGAGAGAGACAGACCTGTGTGTCCCCTCAGGCTTTTACATGTGTAGTCTCCACCAGACCTGCCCTTCGTCATCCTCATCTCCAAGTGGCAACGCCTCAGGTAGTATCTCCTCCACGCCTGCTGCACGTCCTCGCTGCCCAGCACAGCCAGGTTGCAGAAGGTCCAGCGCTGGAGACACATCCTCCTGAGGGACAGACAGGAGCAGGAGAGTGAGGGACAACTAATGACAGGACAAGGATGGGACGTCACACGCGTCCCTAAACTCCACTCCCAACTTCATGCCCAGAGTCAAGAGTCAGAGAGACAAACTCACCTCCATAACCAAGGCGTGTGTGCGGCTTCGAGCCAGTCCTGCGCAAAACACACACACACACAGACACAGACACAGACACACACACACACACGGCGCAGGTACACAAAAGATGTCAAACAGTTTGAATCGCAGACGGTTGTGATTCTGGCAACTATCCAGGTTACTTCCGCAAATATTGCGCGCCTCACCTTGCACACAACGGAGGCGGAGAGCAAATCTTGGTCGTTGAGGAATGTAAAAATACAAATAAGACAGTCCCTATTCAGAGGAGAGTGACACGGGTCCATGCTGAGAGAGGAGAAAAGTAGACACACGGGTCGCTGGTGCGGTGCTGACCCACAGCGGCGCGTCCGAGTACGGGAAGTATACAGGGACAAAGGGATGCATCACGCCTGTTAGCTATACCCATGCCTGACCACTAGATAGCGCCATTAGAGAGGCCAAGATTCACAGGTGGATCCGCGACTGGGGCGCACCGCGGGGTACGCGCACCACACACCTTGAAAACACTCCCGAACCTGCAGTCAATGCGATTACGGCGGATTTATGAGGAATAAGGCGTGAAAATAGGAACAAGCCGGGGGCCGCTCATCCTATTCTAGCGCATCCAGGTACGCGGGGCGCGGAGTGGATCTGCTCGGATTGATCCACTCTCACGCCGAAGAAAACACACTTGGAGTAGGAAAGCTTTAATCATCTTAAGGAACAAGAGACGTTCAAAGGGTGTGTGAGAAAGAGAGAGAGAGTGAGCGAGGGTATACGTGCGTGCGTGCGTGCGTGCGCGTGTGTGTGTGTATGTGTGGAGATTCAGCCCTGGCGGGATTCTTCAGCAGGGCCCCATGTCTCCTGAGAACACGCCCCAGATAGCCGGGCCGATATATAGGCGGGCCGTGCGGGCCGCGGCGCGGCAGACGGGAGATGATCGGCCTGCTCACCTGTGACTGCCCCGCGATGACAAGAGGGCCCCAGTCACACAGGGCACCAGGGAACCACCGACAGGCCGCTTTGTCACAGGCTGCTGGGCGTGTATGCCCGTGTATGTGAGGAGTGTGTGTGTTTTCTCTTTTCCTTTTTTTTTTTTTTTTTTTTTTTTTTGCCTTCGC
>OMPJ01013334.1:0-14374 GCA_900312935.1 Carapus acus | reverse complement strand
CAAATTCGATGCAAACTGCTCTCATCGCCTTTCCATACCGCGAGTGACAAATGTTGATTTTCTGTTTGATTTGCGAGGCAAAATGGAGGACACGTCCCCAACGACGAGTTGACGTCAGGCACAGCGGAAGCGAGATTCCCCCCCCCCTTTTTTCAATCTCATCCCTGAGACGCACCCCAGCTGGGCTGAGATTTCACAATCGGACAAGGAGCAAAAGAGGGGACGAGGTTGGACCTGCCGAAAAGTGTCCATCGTCCCCTTGCTGTCCCAGGATGCATCTGATTGGCAATAGTGCTCTGCTGTCCAACCATCGCTTCACTTTCATCACCGGTCCGAATCTGTGCCACCGAAAACAGAAAAAAACTGAAAAGATACACATATGTGTGGCCTGATTGATGCATGAATCCATTCCTGTGTCTCTCCCACAAACTTTTTCATCAATGAGAAACAGCAGGAATCGAGATTCATCTCCTCCAATCCTCTGCCGGAGTATTTTCTCCCTTTTTTTCGTAACTTTCCTGGCAGCCTCAGGGGCTAAAAGCTTCTGTCTATTATTTTACGGCTTTGCAGGTACGTGAACGCCGGCGCGACGGGGCCCCCGCCAGCTCCGTCGTTTGATGGGGAGGGAGTTGGACTCCGGGAAGCCTCGCAGTCGCCATGCAAATCCGTCGTAATTCGGATAAGTCATCGCGGTTGATGGTCCGTGTGACACCAGATAAATCTCTTACGTTTAACAAAAAAGGACAGCTGGCAGTCTGCTCACTTGACACGTTTTATACGGCAGATCCAGCTGTCATACCTAAAAATGACTGATGACATTCTTGTCGCTTGATTCATGCGCCGATCGGAATTTTTGCGGCTAGTTATCAAAATTATTGCCCGTATTGAACACCATTCCATCCCGCTACAAAGAAATCAGAGCGCGGCTCGTGTCACGCAGGGGCGGGGCGGCGGATGAATAACTGTCGGTGGGGCCCCGGCGCTGGATGTCTTTCAGCCAGATATTTGATAAAGCTGAATGAGCAGCATTAAAGCCACGGGAACTTGATACATCTTCTCACGCATCGACGCCTGCTGCGCGCCGGGAGAGATGGTGCGGGGAGGTGGGGGCGGTGGTGTGGGGGCAAATGATAAATAAATAAATAAATAAATAAATAAATGAGCGTAACTGGGTCAGACGTGGAGGAGCGACGGCGAAAAGATTAGCACCAGAGCCGCACTCGGAACGGGTTTGAGGCGATGAAGAGCGTGCGTGACGCTTCCACAATTTGAAATCAGCGTTTTCATTAGCGGAGGGGGGAGACAAACGCAGGTAGGTATTTCCACGTCTATTCTCGCCACGACCCCTCGCAACCCTCAATTACAAATTAAGGCTGTCACTCAGCAAGGCAGACACCACGCATCAGGTGATCCCCAATTCTCTCTCTCTCTCTCTCTCTGATTGGCACGTCTTCGTTAAGATTGTTCTTTCCCGCTTTGTGCGCAGCTGCAAGCTGAAAGGATGGAGCGATGGGAAGTTCCATCATTAAACCCGATTCAAAGCTTTTGTTTTGGTCTGTTAGACTTTGCTACTCTGCGGGTCAGTCACCGCTAAATTAAGAGTGAGCGCTAAAATTTGGGTGGCATATATTTGTAGCTGGAGGTCACAAGCATATCCTCTGTTGCCGTCTTGCACGCTGACAAAATTGCTCATCTGTGGCTAAAATCTGGGGGATAAGAGCACTTTTTTTCCTTTCAGTTTTTTTTTTCTAACGCTTGTCACACTGTCCTAGATGCGTCTCTGCGCCTGTCACGTTGTGCCGTGAATGCCTGGTGGCGCTGCGACAAGTGTAGAGAGGAAACTAAGCAGGCAGAAATGCATCACTGTCTTGTTTTCGCTCCACGTGTGATATTTTGGGAAATTAAGGCGCTGTCTGAAGTTTGTTGCGGGGCAAAATTTGGTTCTTGGTAGATGAGGCTCGCGCTCTGCTCGGGGAGACACTGTTTGATCTGACTGGGATGGATTTGGAGTTTAATTGAGCAGCAAGCAGCGAAAAAAAAAGGGTTAACAAGGTTTTGAGGTGGAGCTGATCTCTCGTTTAATTTTCACACCCAAACAAGCCGGAAATCACCTGTAACATGTTGCGTTTTGTCAGTTTTACCCACATTTAGCAAGCAATGTATCTCTCTTTGGCTTTCATCCCAAACTATCACGGCACCACGCGAGCACTTGCGCATAAGGCGAAGGTTTGTCAAGGTTAGGATCTGCGATGTCACGCGTTTTTTTTTTTTTTTTCTTCCTCCTCACACACCCCGGGGGGGATGGAGACAGGAGATGTCACAAATTTGCCACAGATAAGAATGAGCGGCTTTCATTGGACCCCGCCGTATGCTGATGACTGCCAAAAGCTTCTCGGCAGGGATGGTGGAGAGGATCCAGGGCAAATGAAGGGCACATCCGCGCGCATCACAGAGGAAACTTGTCATGTTTTCCTCCCCGAATTGATGGATGCGCTGCCAGCCGGCGCCGGATCGGCCCCGCGACGTCACAACTAAGCCGTCTCACGCAATTATGTCGTTCCAACTTTGGTGAGCGAAGCCTCGCGAGCTAAACGCCGTCACATGTTTATGGTATGAGAGCGTATGATTTTCCAGAGTGCGACACTGTCATGGGAGGTGCAAAAGTACATCTGTTAATGGGTTCTCCGTTAGGAGTGATTTATGTGTTCATGTATGGGTGGCCTGGCAGGTACAAATGTCTACAGTAACCTTTCTTGTCGGCTATGGACGCCGGGTCGGCTATTGAATTTATAATTAACTTGTGAGGAAATGTGGGCATTTTTCTATTAAAAGAGACATCTTGTCAATTACAATCCTCGCAGAGATATTCACTGAACTTCCTGCTGGAGGAAAGGTCAATAGCCATGTGTAATGAGTAATTGACTCAAGGCAGGGAGCAGCTCAGCCTCAGACCGCGGTTCCGATCAAGTAGCCAAATGTGATTTATTTCCATATCATTTTCGCTCTCATTTTCTAACGTGTTATAGAAAATCAAGGCTGATTGAAGTGCCACTGTTGGGGCAAAGTCATTGCCAAAGGAGCAGTTTGGAAAATGGAGCTTAAATGGGGTGGTGATGAAAGAACATGGGATTTGGAATATGAACAATGGTGCACACACTGAGTAATGACCAAACATGGCCCCGCTATCACATTTAAACAAAGGACTAGTGGTCCCGCCTCCCTCTCGACTGGGCACAAAAGAGCAAACGTGAGTACACAACTTACAAACGCTGAAAGTCATAGTTAGTAGAGGGAAGGAACAATGCTTCTCTATATCTATTTATTTTTGATTTATAACTAGTTTTGATTCCATATTTGAATAAAGAAATTGAGGGGACAGGTAAACAGAAATCCACTCAGGCCTAAATTGTGTTTGGTGTTGTGCACTTGTGTAGATGTAAACAAATTAAAAACAAGAACCAAATATAATACCTCACTAATCAAATACTTTGAGAAACCGCGAATCAGAGAGTCGGTAGATTTTACATTCTGTCACAAAGAACTCAACACTAGAAGGGACACTGGCCGAGGATTTATGATTGACTTTTTTGTTTATTTTTTTTTCCTAAACTGAAACCTGCATTTAAATTTATGTTGTAGGGGTTCAAAACCACAAAAGTAAAGAGAAAAACTAATGAAATATGAAGGTATGATAGTTGAGCGAGTAAAATTATTCATAAGCTAGGATGGAAATAAATAATGGAACAGGTGGTGAGATTTCTTTCCTTTTTTTTCTTTTTTTTTTTTTTTTTTTTTTGAAAGTTGGTGGTGTGGAGCTGCCAGTCAGTGTGATTGAATATTTATAGAAGTGTGATGACTAATGACAGGGTCAATATCGCACAAAGAGTTTGATGATGGCTTTCGGCCATATGTGACCACAAAGAGATTTGTGTTTGGCCATGCAACACAAGCACTCTCTCACACACACTCACACAAGCACACACAGAGACACACACACAGGGACTGACAGTTACAGTCTTATATGGGAATTCAACTTGATTACACTGATAGAAATGAAAGTGTCCAAAACAGAATTATTGCCCACTGAAAAGTTTCAGACCCGCAGGCTGAGGTCTTTCACTTTCATGAAAATAGCAGGAGAAGAAGTGTGGGCTGTGAATTTCCAGTGCGCTTTGAAAATAGGCAGCTTTCTGTTGACGTTGGGATGAATTCTCCCAACGCCGAGCGATACCTTGCAGACATCGGACCCTCTTCCGCGCCGGAACCTCTACTCTCGCGTTGAACCCGCACCCCCCGCCGTCCCCCGCCCGAGGCGAGATATGTAAACAAATTCGGTAGTGTTAATCTCGACAGATGTTTAACAAGGACGTATTAAGTCTGTATGATGTTGATCCTACGCGTCTGAGGAGCGCCGATGTATAATTCTCTGTGAAGTGGAGCGGCTAAGACCACCGACGCGTATGACACATCCCAGCAGGTAAAAGTTGTGGAAAGCTTTGCCGGATGTGGATTTGAGATACTTCAGCGAGGGTAGTGGCACATTTGCACCCTAAATCATAATGAAAACCGTCTCCATCTCAAATCCACCCCGACATCGGCGCACTCCCTGATGAAATACACAATGCCGAGTGTTTGACACGACTTGAGTAAATTTCACGGATTTGGGATTTCTTTTTAGATTGAATTCGGAGTGACATGGATTAACGCATCGCTGACTGCATTCGCAGTGGATACAGAGAGAATTCAGAACTGTTCCATTATGATTTGTCCTAAAATGTCTACATATTCATTCATAACTGCAGAATCGACTTTGAAAAGAATTAGCTAATATAGCATGTTCCGAAGAAGAACTCTGTGTTCTGAACCTTTGTAGCAAAGAGATAAAGACAGTTGATTAATTATCGTCGCTGAAAAATTGCTGTACCTTGTTGGCAGTCCAACTGTGGTAAATCAAAGCCAATGGAATGTGATTTATACGGGTATTTGACATGATTTATCAAAGCTGTCAATAGGAGATCCGGCGGTATGAAAAGTATTGCCAAGCAGACACCGAGCCAGAAGTGGAGATAGTGTTTGCCGAGCTCCAAGGTGGGATGGAGCAGAGGAACAGAGCAGCGAGAAGGTAACTGCAGAGGGCGCAGCGCTGCAAAACACCCGTGATGTTTGCCAACAAAGGCTCCTAAAGGACGGTCAAAGATTCAGAGACGCAAGTTTTGCTGGCCCGACGGAAGCCAGATCAAACTGTTTGGCCTGAACTCTAAATGGGATGCCTGGAGGAAGGCGGGACCTGCACATCACACTTTCACAATCCGAACTCAATCCCAGGTACACAACAGAGGACCCCAGAGCAGGTAGAAGTGTTTCCAAAATACAAAAAAAGGTGGTATACTAGTTATAGAAGTGAAAGACTTCCACTCTAATTCTACAAAGGTTTTAACTTGAGGAATTGCATGCTTTGTCACCAAACATGGCTCTCTCTGATACAGGAGGGCTTCGGGTTATGTCGTTTCCGACCTACGTCGTTTTATGGTCACGTTGCTGGTGTCGGTGTTAAAAATATGAAGATTAAATCGGTAAAATAACTGATAAAAGGTAAATAATTAGAGATGTCCGATAATATCGGCCCACCGATATTATCGGCCCGATATTAGCATAACAATGAAATATCGGTATCAGATTTTTTTGCTTTAAAACCGATAAAATAAAAACCGATAGAGATGAAATAATGCTTACGTTACACCGAAATAGTGCCTATGCGCTCCTGAAGCGTTTACCGGCGCACATATCGGTATCGGCTGTTATCGGTATTGGTAAATTAAGAGTTGGACAATATCGGCTTATCGGATATCGGCAAAAAAGCCAATATCGGACATTCCTAATTGCATAGCTTGGATGATTTCAACAAGCAGCAAATAGTTTGTACCATATTGACCCGACTTTAAGACAACCCTGTCAGTGATGAGACGACCCTCTTTTTCCAAGACAGATTTTTGGCAAAAAGGCTTTCTGATGAAAAAATCTTGTTTCAACATGCAGAATACTTTATTTGAAAACTCTGCTAAAAAAACAAAAATGCAGGGTTTCACATTTCCATAACTTAACTACCAGTCTACAAAATGTGTCAGAGAAGAATAATCAGACATGCTTTTGCAGTGGACCTCTGACTAAACAAAACATTAGTGGAAGCAGTCCAACTTTTTCTCCCTCTCATTTAAGACTATCTATTCCAAAAAGGCAGCGTCCTCTGGCTCTCTGGATTCAATCTCTCTATCCTCCTCGGAGCCCCAAACACCCTGACCAGTCTCCCATTCACAGAATGAACTAACTCAAGGCTTTTTGATTTTTCCAGTCAAGTTTAGTGCATGATCTCTCTCTGTGAATTTTCTACGCACATTATCCCTGAATGGCTTGTTGATGATCAAATCCAACACCTGGAGCTGCTGGTCATCCTGCCTGGAATGATCAGCAGGTCTCCGAACATCTCAACGCAGTGTTTTTTTTCACAGGATTGTGTTCGCGGAGCGAATCTTCGCTTTTCAGCAATGTACTCACACACTTGCCGGTTGTTTTCTCGGGAACAAGCGTTTTTATAGCTACGCAATGCTTTTCGCCGAGGTTCAGAGTTTTTAAGACGTTCTTTCTGAGCACGCCATCTTCACACGCCACATTCTGTGACTCTGTATTGCTTTGTCGGTTGAAAATTGTTAGATGCTTCAGCATTCACCACAATAATCTTAAAGTTAGCATCGTAACTTTTTCTGATAAACTTGTTCACTTGTACTAGAGTCAAGCCGCATCGCTCTGCTATGTTGCTCCTCTGTCATTATGCATCTGAGCTTTCACTCACTGCGCGGAGGTGAAGCGACAGCCAACTGGGAGGAGTGAACAAAACTGTCAAATTTGAGGAGTCAAAGACTTCAGCACAATGAGGAGATGTCTCTAGTGACCTTTTCACCTCACAATTGTTCCTCTGGAACTTCACCCTCTCACCAAACAAACGAAATCACACATTACCCTCAGTATGTATACTCACATATTTCATGTAATTCTGGACTCCATTTTGCTGAAGGTAGGCGGGAGCTTGTGTCCTGTAGAACCTCTCTGTTGAATCCATATATGCCTTCTCAAAGTTGTCCCTGTAGATTTGCAGTTTGTCATCTGGGTTGGAGCATAGATTGACTAAAGAAACACACGATAAACACAAGAAGAGACTGAGACTTATAACACAGTGTGCCTAGATTAAAAGAAACGATAATATTCAACATTAAAATTAAAAAAAAATGAACAACTTGTTCTGGTTTGACTTATTTGACTTGTTACACTAGTTAAATAACATTAGACAGGCTTTGATTCATTTCTTCCTCTTGTGTTGCTATTCGGGTTGAGAGGTGATGAAGAGTCCGAATATCTAATGACAGCGTAACACATTTGTTTTCTCTGGACTGATATTTAATACAATGTTAACATAATCACCGTAGGACTCTCGGACACCGATCACCAGCTGGGAGTCAAAAGCCTCACCCAGCCTCTCAGCATGGACCAGCTTCATTGCACTATCTTGGAGTCTGTTCTTGATATTGGAGAAGATGGACTCATTCCAAGTGTCTAGCATCAGCTGGAAGGGCCATGATGAGAACAGAAAGAGACTGAATCATCAGAAGAGATTGGAGTGGAATTTCGCTCTGTGACGGAATCCCCATTAGTTTTAATGAGTATACTATGACGTTTTCACCTCTACATTTGCATGTTTGAAAACTACATCAACGGGGATGGAAATTGAACTTCCTGCTCTATTTCTAGCATGAAATGCTTGCAACATGACAGTTTCATCAAAAGCACAAAGATATCACACAAGACAGATGAATCTATTTTCTGGATCGCGACATCAATACATCAGTAAGGTACCTACCTCAATCTCGATCACTTACATTTTTTCTGGTCATTTGTCATTACTGAATACAACTGGATTTTTGACTGGTTAAATTACGTAACAAGAATAATTCTTCATCTTACTTTGCGGACGATGCTGTCCTCCACGTTGGACTTCTTGTTGCTGCCTTGCTTGCCCATCAGGGTTATCTCCAGCTGACAGAAAGGTTTGGGTAAGATGTCACACTGTGTGAAGAACTTCCTCCACTCTGCGATATAAGCTTTCAGCAATGCCGTGTCATCCTGGTGACTCAACACTCGCTTTGAAAAGGTGAGAAGGTAAAAGAATCGACAAATGAGGTACAGAATTTTGAAAAATAATATAAAAATAATGGTCAATGTATACATGGGTTAGAAAAAAATGTTACAGATACATACTATATACATGTATATGATATACACACATCCATCTGTCATACACACCCACATGTACAGGCCCTTTCCTTGAAAAATTGAATATTGCAGACGTGATATTTTTTTCCATATTCCCATTCATTAAGTTAAACTTTCATAGGTTGTAGACTCAGGGCACACAGTCTAAATGATTTCAAGTATTCATTTGTTCATTTTGACATAATTTGGGCTTCCAGCTCATAAAACCCATGAAAATAGGAGTTTAAAAAACAACAATATTGTGAATAAATCACCATTTACTTGTCATTTATTGCGGGAAAAAAGGAAAGAGACTAGGACCACATGAAATCTATCAAAATATGGCCCTTTCAAAACGATATGTCAATCTAATTGGTTGGGAATCCATTTGCCTTAATCACTGCCTCCATGTGCGATAACATTGTGGCACAGCCCGAGGGTTATGGAAGCCCAGCTTTCCATGATGCTTCCACGATGTCAGCTCTTCTTTGTTTTGGTTTTGGGGTCTGGTGCCCCTCGTTTCTCCCCGAATACATCTGAATGTGGTGGTTTCTGAAGCCGCGACTCCTGCCTCATTACACTCTTTCTGGATCTCTGTCAGATTCGACAATCTTCTGTTTCATAATCTGTGGTCATCTCTTTTGCAGTTGCATCTTCTCCTGCCACATTTAGCCCTTCTCCTAGACTTTCTATTATCTATTTCTATTACTTCTATTATCCTTTGACACAGCACTCGGTGAACAGCAAGCCTCTATGCCTTTGAACTTTTGTGGCTTACTCATCCTATGGAGGGTATCAATGGTGGTCTCTGTGCCAGTTTTCAAGTCTGCACTCTTCCCCATATTGAATGCAACTGAGACAATCAAACCAAACTGAAGTAATTTAATGACACCTGGGGAAACTTGCCATAGGCTGGCAATGTATTCAGGATGTTTTCCGTGGCTCTCGCCCGAAGAGTGCTGGGATGGGCACCAGCAGAGCCTTGTGACACCAATGGGTAAGAAGCGGGTATGAAAAATGAATGAATGAATGAATGAATGAATGAGAACACCTGTGCAGGAACTTTGAGTTTTGTAGATAATTAGTGTATGACACTCAGTTTAAAACATTCATGCCCTGCATAATTTGGTCTTATTTCCTTACAGTATTCTAATATTTTGAATTCCTGTTTTCATGAGTTTTATGAGCTGGAAGTCCAAATTACATCAAGATACACAAATACATATTCAACTTTTTTTGCATTGTGGGCCCTGGATCTATAATCTATGAAAGTTTAACTTTTGGAAAGGAAGTATGGAAATAAATCAACTTCTCCATGATATACTAATTTTGTGGAAAGGGTCTGTATATATTCACACAAACACACACACAAACACACACTTGCACACACACAACAACACACGCATGCGCGCGCGCACACGCTGCATGCACACGCGTACACACTCACTCTCTCACACAATCTCACTCTCAGACACACTCTCACACAATCTCACTATCACACGCGCGGGCGCACACACACACGCGCGCGCGCACGCAGACAGACACACACACACACACACACACACACTCTCTCTCTCACTATCACAGACACTCTCACTCTCACATACACTCTCGTTCTCTCCCTCTCTCACACACACACACACACTCTCTATAATGGGCTGAAATAAGTTGACACCGTTATCAGTTTGTTGTGTCGCCATAAATATATTCTAAATCCATGGCAACAAAGTATTTGATGTATGATTTAAACGGTCAAAAACCTTTAAAAGTGGGGCAATTTACTACATCTGCCAACATGTAATCATACTTATTAGAGGAAGATATCTAAAGATGGAGAAGGTGAATATAAAGTCGAATTTAACTTAAATTGACAACTTAAAAACTGCAATCATTATAAATCAAGACATTGCACACATTTTTGTTGTGGTGTTAATCAAACCCCCAAGGAGCAAACATTATGAAAGGGAAATAATGGTGACTTTTATGTTATCAACTAAAATAGCATCATTTGATGATACCAGGACTGCTAAGAATTAGTCCGACACTTACTGCCTGTGCTTGTTTGATGAAGTCTAGGATGTCCTCTTTGAGAGCCTGGTGAATCTTAGCTGGACCCTTGTCATCCCACAAACATACTGCATGAACATCTCTGTGAAATGTTAAGATTGGGAAATTATGTTAACCTGATTCGATAAGCAACCTGAATGACTTTGATTGTGGTTGTCCCAACAGCAGGTTAATTCCGAACTTACGAGAATAGATCAAACCACTGTTGTTTGGTGACAGACTCCTGGCGTAGGAGCTTCAGCACTATGGGACGCATAGAGTCCCATTTATCCTCAAACTGAAGAGACCCTTTATTCTGTAGGCAGATCAGCAGGAGATAAACCACACAATATGAGTTGTTCATAACCTTGGTGCCACTCACAGAAGGCTCATTCTTATATTCTATCGAGAAACATTATTACCCATTAATATCACCAGGACAAAGAAATGCACTTTTGATCATTTGTAATATCACAAAGTGCTGAAAGTATTAGTATCAGTTGACAGGACAAATTTTCAGATACAACAAAGCATTTCCTGAAAGGAGACACATAATTTTTAACATGTGACTGGGGTGCTCTCGGGGATTCCTGTTTGGATTAAAAAATTCAGGTCAAATCGATACCATGACAGAAATTCTGCCGATGCTTCTCTTACAGCAAACGAATGCAGGGTCAGTTAGACCCTGGTTTCCAAACCAGGGGGGTGGGGGGTCTGCAGGGGGGCGTCAAAGGATCTCATGGTTTATTTTATAGCTATTTTTCAGCATGACAAGCAATACAAACTGTGAAATGTAAATGTTTTAGAGAGAAAACATCTTCCAAACTAATTCAAATTCAAAACATAGACGGAGGGATTGATTTTGGGTGGAGAGACTTACGATGTTCTTGTATTATCATGGAGGGGTTTGGGGGGGAGGTTGGGAACCACTGAATTAGACAATACATTGCCTCTTATCTGACTTTCCCATGGGGGTAATCTCATGGAAAAGTTCCCTCTGGAATTCAATCTTGACTTTATTGTTGGAATTCTTGTAGAACATTTCCCTGTGTTCCATGGCTGACCGTGGCGGTTTCACATCACTTTTGTAAAAACCCTTTCCTATTTCATGGAATTCTATGTTTCAAAAATAAAATCGGATAAGGATTACACATGGCTCAACAAGGGTAGTAGTTGCGATGTATGCCATTTTCCTGTACATCAGGACACCGTGACATCGCCTGTAGCAAACGCACTGATTCCATGTGACTTTGTTTGAACCTGTCATTCTGACAACAGTGTCAGTTCCTTAGTGCCCCGTGTATGTCTCCGATCCTCTTATCCTCGTGACATTAATTCCAGCATTCACAAACAGAACCACAAAGACCGTGTCAAAACATTAACAACGATATGTTCATCTTTCAAAGCACCTGGGATACATTCATAAGCCACAGAATGATAGATAACAAACACAAATCCTCCACACAACTAGCGTGGAAAATAAAAAAATAATTGTAAATTGCCGCGAGGTAACGAAACAATGAAGGCCAACAATGTGGCCGATGGCTTATGTTTCACTTAAACTAAAAACATTTACCTGTCTTACTTCTCTGTTCAGTCAGCTAAATCATTCAAGTAGCTTTAGCCAGATGCAACTGAACTACTCGCGGCTCCAGTGAACCCAAACAACAGCCATGCCACGGAGCGACTCATTCATGTAAGAGCTGACCTGCGACATTACCCGGCACGAATGACACTCCGGCTATCGAGCAGTGGTCAAAAATCATAGATTATGTGTGGGTCCTACCTTTAGCAAATTAGACGTCGCCATGTCCCCTCAACTTGTGCTCTCGTAAAATCTCGCGTGGACTGAGTCACTGTGATGACAGGATTTTGTTCTCTGTCAGGTTGCATCGAAAGACGAACCGTTTCTCAGGGGCTATGAGGATTGAATGCATCGGTAATAAGTGTAGTTTTTGAATGATAAATAAATCATAAAATCAATGAAGCTAGTTGAATTCTGGTCAAAAGACCATTTTGATAGTGCTAATGCTCATCATTAGCACTATTAGTATTATGAAAACTGTGCATTTTATCTTTTGTTTTTATCTGTGTCTTTATCTATTCTATCTATTTCATTTATGTCTTTTCTATCAGGTTTCAAAATAAATATATTTGGATTAACACTTTCTGACAGTAGTCATCATTACTCAACAACACATTTTGTACTGATGTGCAACTGAGTTCGACAGGAAAATTTGTGACAGGATTGAAGTTTAATCGTGAAATGTAGAGAAACTGTATGCTATGTATAATATTGTATAAACATGTCTGATCCTGATACAGACGAAGTCCCTCGAAAACAGGGGGCTGAGATGCAGATGGCCGCGAGGAAAGTGCTGACATTTTCATTGGGAGTAATCGATGACTAGAATTATAAATGAACATATTTGAGGTAGCGTATACATAGGACAAAGGACGTTCAAGATAGAGCATGTCATCTACAAGGAAAAACAGAAACCACACAGACAAAACTCATAGAGGTAGTAAAAGAGAATAGTTCCTGTATCATTTGAGGACACCAAGAATAGGAAGAGATACAGACAGATGATCTGCCATGGGGATCCCTGAAGAGCCAAACAATGACCAAGAACAAGATTGGAATTGGTTTGGAGGCAGTCTTCTGATTGTTGCTTGTGGCCTTATTTCTATTATCAACAGTATGAATGGGAAAATGTGCTTTCACCGAAATAACACAACAGATCAAACCCATTCAAATCAAAATTGCATTATCAGCACATTACTATGAATGTGCCATCACCGCAAGGAAAATTGTTAATGGGAATCACCATGGTTTAAGATATAGTGGTACTACACCTGAGCGAAATATTGAGTGAAAATACTTCTTCATTCCGCCATTGAAATGCTCAGAAAAAAGTGCGTATGATGTTGGCTCAGACGGAGTTAAAAATCTGCTGCATAGAAGTGAGATACTGGATAGGTGGTCTGTATTTTCACATTCTCAAACACTGTCATTTGGTCAGAACCTTCGTGTGTATTTTTTGCATTCTTTGTCTAAACCTTGCCGACAATTTTCGGCACAAAGAATTAGATCTACAATACAGTCATCGGGCGTGCGCATCTCGTCAAAAACGCGGTTACAAGTTCATATAACCAGTTCATACACGGAATTGAGATCGATTCGGCCACGTATTTGCGAACAAATACATCATCTTTCTACTATACTGAAACTAAAAATGTTCACACTTAAAAGGTGACGATTAATATCGTCTTGAAGAGAACGTTTAATTTCATACTGGTATAAATTAGCGACTTTACTGAAAATCTAAGTTTCAATGCAGTGTACAGACGTCACTCGCTGTTGTGGTGTACTTCGACCAATCACAGCAGACTTTTGGGGCTCAAGTAGTTCGAGGTTAGATCGATCCTGTCGGGGTGGACGGAGTGGCGCGAGACTCGAAATTGGTAGAAAGCGGTTGGCATAAGCTGGTTTGTGACTGGATCGGGATGACTTCACAGGTAGCAGATGACGAGGAGGGTATGGAGTTCGATGACTGGACTAGGGTTGTGAATGGAAGAGGACGAAATAAAACAAACGGGAGGCAGGACAAGGAAGCTGGAGCTAACTGGTATGCTAACCAGGGAAATAAAAGAGAGTTGGAGGAATGTAGCTCGGATGAAGAAAACCGGATTGTCCGTAGGAGGGTGGACAGGGAGGAATTTAAGATCATTCTGAAATTCAGGAGAGAAGATGAACAAATAAATCTAAGCCCTCTAGCGCTAACTAGGGAACTAAAAAAGAAGGTAGGGGACATAGAAATGGCAAAGGTCCTCCGAGACGGGGGTTTAATAGTAAAGTGTAAAAATCAAGAACAAAAAAATAAAATATTACTTGTTGAAAACATTTGCAAAAAGATAGTGTGTGAACGACGAGTGCTGGGTGAGAACAAGGTTGCACGGGGGGTGATAACGGGTATTCCTCTGGGTGAGGATCTGGAAAAACTCCAACGAGGTATTCAGGGCGGAG
>OMPJ01013275.1:88745-104729 GCA_900312935.1 Carapus acus | reverse complement strand
AGTGAGGGTGGGGGAGCTGGAAAAGGAGGGAATGGAAGAGGAGGAGGAGGAGGAGGGAGGGGGTGAGAGGGAGAGGGGGGAAAGAGGGGGGGGGGGGGGGGGGGGAGGAGGAAGAGAAGGGGATGAGATGGAGATGGAAAGCGGAGGAGGGAGGGGAGAAAGAGGAGTGGGTAAATGGGGAAGAAGAGGCACCACGGAGTGGAAGAGGGGACAAAAGGGAGAAAGAAATGCCGAAATGGAAAGATTAATAAAGTTCCTATCTACCCACCTACCCACACACTTACCTACTTACCTACCTACCTACCTACCTACCTACAGCGATGCCCTCGCCTTCATTACTAGAAAACGCTATTAGATGACAGGAGAGTAATGCGACAGACTGAACGATAGACATTTTTAATGAGGTCGCTCCCTTACTGGCACAGACTATGCTTGTCACTTTGCTGAAAATTACGGTAAGTGGTACCAAATGTGTTCTGTTTAGGCCGTGATTATGGCTACATCGAACTGCAAATAGTTTAGACAGCTGTTTGTCGCAGAGCAGGCCACATTATTAAAGTGTTAAACCAGTAGGGGTGATGCGCCAGTAGAGGGCTGTATCATCCTATGAATGGGCAAAATCTTTGCTTTGGGACTGAAGGAAAGTTTGCTACAGCTGAATGGCTATACTGTTGTTGGTTTTTCACTGAAAATTTTGAATAAAAAGCACACATAGTCTCTCAGGAACAAAGGCTTCAGGGGTGTGTCAATTTCAAGATGATAGTCATGACTTTGGGGCAAATATGAATTTATATCAAATCTGGCCAATGTCCTTCTCATTTGATAACGACAGTCCATATCTCCCCTGAAATCCATAAGAGCGAAATTGTGACTTATTTTGCCATGGGGAAAAAACAAAACAAAACAAAAAAAGATCCTGTTTACCAAATTTGTTCAAATGGCAAAATAAAAGTGTGATGTGAAATGTCAAATTTTGCTCAAAAGTCTGACACTGCTCTAACATTTCCCCATGTTCCAGTAACAACAACCTAAAACTACCCTTACAATACCCTAAACTTTCCCTTTTCCAACCTAAACTACTCTTACAATACCCCAAACTTTTCCTTTTCATTAGCTTTACCATATTAGGTCAATACTGTAACATTACGGTAGTCAGGTCGACATAACCAAACCTCTGGTAGTCAGGAAAGGGGGAATCTCCGGTAAAATGATAATGTAGAAATTTTCTTTTCTTTTTCCACCACTCTGTTTATTACAGTCATGAGCAAAGTTGTTCATTGTAGTAGAGTTGAACGTGTTTCTGGTTTCAACCTTTACTGCAGTATTTAAGCGCATATCGTTTAATTTAGTGCTACTTTCAGGAAGTTAATGTTCCCATGGGCAAACTGTGGCCCAATGTTCTTTTTTGGCCGTCCTGCAGAAAATAATATAAATTCAAAGGAATATGGCCCACACAAAAAACTTGCACTTCACTGATTTATACTTGGTGGTTTCAACACCAGGTGAAGCTGCTGCTCTGAGGGCAGCCTCTCTACTAACCCAGACATGCCATCAAACAGGATCAGTCAGTGTGCTTTAAACATGCCGTAACTCTTATATAGTATAGTTTGCTGGGTTTGACTAATTTCAATTTCTAAAACGCAGACTCTGCGCTGTCCAGTGATATTATGGTTTAGAAACAGTGGCTGTATGATAATAAACAGTGCAATGCTAAACCCTGATATAAAGCCTCTGCGTGACTGGGACAGAGTAATGCACAAAGTAAACATTCTTGAGGATATTTCGATATCTTTACTATGTCTTACTGTGCTTCATTGTGCTGTGTTTTGCCATTTTTGGTTAGGTAGGTGAGTGGGCATGTAGATACTATTGATCTATCCACTGATCCATTACATGATGCTCCATGATATGATAAGAAATGGCTGCATCAGAGGCTATCATCAAAAGCAGCGTATCCCAGTTGATAAAAGGATAATCGCCACAAAGACATGAGTAGCCATCAAAAAAATCCTGGAAGCCACGCCCACCAAATGGGGACTTTCTGACTTAAGGGCACCAGTGCCTCATGAGGTGTGGACCTCAGCCTCTAGCAGCACGGCCGTCTCCTTTTCCTCCGGCCTACAGTGTTTCAACATTAGATGAACATGATTCTTGCACAAGTGATGCACATTATTCTTCTCCCTTTCCACACCCTTAACTTGTATCCACCCCCTGCAATATTTAAGCTATCTATATGTTGGCTGACTTAAACAAATTCTTATGTCGTCATATTTTCTCATTTATCATTTAATCTGGGGAACTTGTGTCCTCATTTAAACTAATGCTAACTTCAGTTAGCAATGCAAGGCGTAACATTATGTCAGAGCGCCTTAGAGCAAGATTCGGAATCTACCGCCCAAGTGCCAGTGGGGATCTCGGGCAGCCCACCTCTGCTGAATTAATGAGCTTGTGTCAAAAGCAGAGGTAAAGTCTGCTGTGTGCTGCTTTGTGTGTAAAGAAGTCGCCTTTCTAGTCAGATCAATGATCTTTTCATGCAGTGGGGTGTTTTTTTTTCCATACTACACAACTGGCTACACAATTTCTCCTCCATGAAACAGTGATTGATCATAATCATCAAATATCAAGTGAACTACGACTGGCTGGTGATCAGAGAATTTATTTTCGACACTGATCAAATCAGCCATACATCGACCACAATACACAAATTGTCTTAGCTTATCTCAATCTGTCAGCAGTAATCTTTGCCTTTGGCAAATTTCCCAGATCAGGATTGCTTGAACGTGTATGTACGGTATCTTTATCCATATTCCTCTCAGCTGAAGCACTCTGGAAATTAATGCTCTATTTAAAAGTGGATCACAAACAAAACTGACCGCATCTGGCCGTGTTGTACAGCTTTGTGAAAATATCAGTGGGTACTAATTTTTAGATGCCCTCAAAAGCATTGTCCCTGACCAAAAACACCAAAAAGTACCAAAAACAAAGCGAGAGAAATATGAGGTTTGTCTCCTATCTGGCCATCCCATCCAAGTTGACATAAAATCTGGACTACCTCTCGCTAACAATAATATGCTTAATCATGGGTCACTATTTGGCCCCGATAAAGGGGAATAAAAGCCCCTCTCTGTCTCAAACAAAAGAGCAGATGGCTGTCGAGCCCTCTTCTACTACACATATGAATGCCTGCCATACTTACAATCTCTGTGCTATTGCACCCTTCATTAAAAATCCCTCATGATTAATTAGAACACATCTGCTACACTTCAGATAAGCCTGCCTGTGAATGAGGCCCAAGGTATTCAGGCTTGGCAGCACTGGCTGTGCTCTGACGTATGCCGAACCACTGAAAGGAATGACACGAGTCGTACTTGTTTACACCTACCAGTACTTCGCATGCATTGCAAGATCTTGCGACAATGGATGAATTCCCCCATTGGCGCTTTTTTATTTGTGGCACAAACATCTGAATTATGACACGAAATGTGACGACTGAGTTATACTCATTGGAAGGTGGAGGAGTAAAATTGTTTTTATCCAGTTTTGGGGTGTTATGTTATGGATCTGTTGCGGTGAGAGTGCCAAGCCCGGAGGCAGAGCCTTCAGTTTTAGAGGTCGGTCCAGGTTTCAACTATTACCTTTGGGCTATTCGCTGGTGGCATTACGCCAAAAAAAAAAAAAAAAAAGAAAAAAAAAAAGTGGATAAAAGCACCTGAGATGTGTTGGAAAAGTGTCTGCACAGCGACTCTTGGGACCCGTTGGGGAGCTACAGTAAATGAAGTGTTCTGGCTGTGGGCCGACGTCACTTCACGTGGACAGGGGACAGTGGAGGTTGTCGAGTAATGAGGAGGTAGATCAGCTGGGAGCAGGACACGGAGCAAAGCCCCCAACGATCAGATTTCTTATCTGATGAGGGAATAGAGTCGCCTTGGGATTCCTCAAGCAAAAGTGAACGAGTTGGTCAGGGAGGGTGAAATCTGAGCTTTGCCTTTGCCTGCTACCTGTGCAACCAAGACTCAGATAGATACAAACGGGATGGATAGTGGCAAGAGCTTCTGATGTGATGGAATAAATCTGAATTGTGTGAGTGGATGCATGTAGTCCGGTAATGAGGGAGTCTTTACCAATGAGGTAGAACTGTTTTTTATCAGGCATTGAGGAGTCATCATATCTTGATTGGTTATCAGTTTTTCATTTATCTACAAGAATGAAAAACAGTTATTGACAACATGTCCAAATATGGATAATCCCCAGATGGATAATTTTTGTAAAAAAATAAAATAAATAAAAAAATAAAAAAAAAGAATTCTATGGTCCATCAGGTAATGATGGACTCTGTTAAATAGGTGTCCACTTGCCTTGTTTTTTTTCATTTTTAATATACAGTATACACTATAAATACACAGAGTCTCCAGCGACTCTTTCGGTCTCTCCTTTGTTCTTATTCAGCATACCATGAAAGACACGTCACAGCCAAATCACTGTTTGGTTGCTGTGCCGCCAGCCATTTCTAATGAGGGAGCAAGAACGAGCCCCTCGCCACCACCGGCATTGTGTCATCAGTGTGTCTCAGCCCACCTCTCTGATCCTCATCATCGCTGGGTAAAACCAAGAGAACCTGATGGATGATGGACCTGCAGCCCTTGTTTGGGGGCAGTGATGCTCTCTCCTCTTAAAAGGTATCTGTCTATATTTCTTACTGCTGAGGCAAATATTGTGACTAGAAATTATCAACAGGAGGGACAATTTTTGCTCTCAAAATCCAAAATTCAATCTAAGGGCAGTGGTATACATGACGATGATGTAACAAATTAGGACCATACCTTTGCATTTGTTCATCAAATGCCTCAAATTGTCTTTTACCACTTTTACAGTGTTAGTGTAAGACTAGATTGAAATTGATGGTTAACCACAGGCATAGAAAAAGCATTGTGAATATCAACATACAGCACTACTGTAAATCTATGAATTTTTGGGAAGAAATTGAATTGCCAAGTGCTGCGTAAATGTATTTCTGCTTTAATGCCAGACGCCACTCCTCTTGTCTTACCAATGTATTCTGTCCCCTGCAATACTGTGCGTGGTTTACCCGTTAGAGTGCCCGAGGAAGTCTTCTGAGTACTTATACTTGCTCAGATTTTGTGTCTTTTTTGGACCTCGCTGCTACTTCTTTCACATTGTCTCTCCATTCTGCTTGATTTCTTTGTGGAGCCTTTGCTTAGATAATAAAACTAATTTTCTACTCTTTAACATTCTCATGCCCCCTGTTGTGACAGAATGTAAGGACCCATCGGATCAAGCAAACTATTTTTTTGGATTCATTTGATTTGTTTTCTATTCCACTTTTTATCCCCCATTGTGATGCAACTCTTATTCAAAAGTGATACCAGGACAGAAAGTTACTTTGTCTTTGATGAAAACCCCCAAAATGTGGAGTGGATTTATATGTTAATTAAATGAAAATGCAGCGCAACATCCACATCGCCTCGCTTGGAGCGTCATACCTGGGATTCTTGGTAACATGTGGACAGTAAGTTCTCCCACTGGAGTTTGTTAAATCTGTTCCATCAGCTAGAACGTGCAAGGATTTCCGTTTGGAAGAGTTTATGACTGCGTTCAGGTGGCCAGGTATTATATATTCAGCAGTATATTCTCCTCCTGCAGGCTCTTATGATGACTTGGATAGGGAGAGGATTGTTCAAAGGTCCATGGGGAGCCAGAGCCCAGGGTGGAAATATATAAACCACTGTTATGTGACAGCTCCCCATTTGTTTTTAGTGTAAGTGTCCAAAAGTCAAAGAATTATCTAACAAAAGTAATTGTTTACTATCCTCTTCGGGCTGGCAAGATCATTGTTAATAAATGGAGCGTCTGGCTTCGCTCAATAGCACACCATACAAAGGGATGGCAGAATAGATAAGCCAGCAGCACAAGAACAAGGCCTCTCTAAACGCTGATATGAATCAAGCTGAAGATTGTATTTAAATTTCCATGGAGAAGTGAAACAAATAAAATCTGGTAGACTTGTTCGCGTCTTTTACTTCAACAACAGAATATAAATAGAAATGTGCCAAAATGGCTCCCCCGTGACACCCTTGGACCGAAGCATTCGTAATAGATCATCTGCGTATCTTTGTGTTTTGACAGGTCTGGCGGGACCATGGATGATAACAGCTCCACCGCACAGGTGGATGCACAAACTGCTTCCCAGCTCGAACCTCTGACCTGCTCTGCACTGAGGAGCCAAACCTCTCGCGTATTTCTCTACGCTTTCTTCACAGCGGCCATGGTCTGCACCGTGACGGGCAACCTGCTGGTGGTCGTGTCCGTCGCCTACTTCAAGCAGCTGCAGTCGCACACCCACACCTTTGTCATGTCCCTGGCGGTGGCTGACTGCCTGGTGGGCCTGGTTGTCATGCCGTACAGCATGAGTCGCACCGTGGAGGGCTGCTGGCATTTCGGTTCCGTCCTCTGTCAGGTTCACTCCAGCCTCGATGTCATGCTCTGCACGACCTCTTTATTCCACCTAGGCTGCATAGCGTTTGACCGTTACCACGCCGTTTGCAACCCGCTCCTGTACCCCTTAAAGATGTCTGACAAGCTGGTAGTGCTCCTCATCGCTTTGTGCTGGACAGTCCCCGTGCTTATCTCCTTCGCGCCAATAATGTTCGGCCTCCATTTGGTCGGCGTGGACTCGCCGCTACCCAAAGACGTGTGTGTGCTCCAGGTAAATCATATTTACGCGGTAATTTGTTCCCTGGTGGCTTTTTGCTTGCCAATGATTGTGATGCTCCTGGCCTATTGGAAGATCTTCAAAGTAGCCAAGCGGCAGGCGATGCAGATCAGCACCATTGAGAGCCAGATGGCCAGCGGAGCCAACGCAGACTCCAGCCGCAAACAAAGTCACCGCAAGGCTATGAAGAGGGAAAGGAAGGCGGCAAAAACTCTGGGGATCATCATGGGGGCATGCTTGGTATCCTGGTTCCCTTTCTTTGCTGTCAACATCATGGACCCGTTTATCGGCCACAGCACCACTGCGGTTGTCTGGGACATTGTTTTGTGGCTCGGATACATCAACTCCTCTCTTAATCCCTTTCTTTACGGGTTTTTCAACCGTTCATTTCAAAAGGCTTTCTTCCTGATTATTGGTTGTAAATTATGCCTGCCTACATCTTCCCCGGGGATGGACTTATCACACACAAAGAAAGAGCCCACTGAATGTAAAGATTAACGACAAAACACAAGTTTCTCTGTGTTTGTATCGTTAAGTCACAAATGACGAGCCCACGCAAATCGATGTAACAAAGCCTCAAAGTCTTGAGAGAGTTGTGTAAGTAAAGACCAACAGGATCAGTGGGGGCGATAACCTGGACTGAACTCTTTTTTTTTTTGTCTGGAGCAGACACAAAATCAGGACCTTGTGCGAAGAAGAAAAACTATTCATCTGGGACTGAAACATTTATCTGTATAGAGGTGATATGTATAAACTGTGGAGCCAGGTGAAGTGATGGTGGAGTGGTTGGATAATACAATGTCATTGTTTCAAGTCTATTTTCATGTCTCATAGCTTCTGAATTAGTGTGATGAATAAACAGGTGTTATTCTGTTTGTGTGAGCATCCGTCTAGTACATTGCTGGGACATACACAATTGATACGTTGATGATATTCATGATATTATATGAATTTATAACGTTTTATTACCAAATTAGCAGGATTTAAAAGACTACTATGGAAAATGATGAGTAACCTTTTATATTTTTTGACTAAATATGTGATCGAGCCTCAGATTTGAAATCATATTTGCTCTCCCCCGTCCCCGGCCCTATTTTTCCCCTCTCTGTCTCTCGCTATCTCTCTATCAACCCCAAATGCGGGAGCGTTAACGATGCGGAGTTACCGAGGTGAGTTTATAGATACAGTACATCCTAGTGCCCCCTGCTGGCAAACTATGGTACTGACTACAGAACTACCAAAAAAGAAGTCACACCACGTGACGGTTTCATGGCATATCTTCACTTTTTAATTGCACCTGACATCTGACATTAACCAACACAACGCCAGTGGTTACAAATAAAGCACTCTCATTTCACACCAGCATTCACTTAGCAATGCAAAATACAGATTTGTCAACCAAATCAATTCAACGACTTTGAAAAAAGGTGTTAATACCAGTAGACAATTCACTCTGCCTCATAAGGAGGATTTGAACGGAGATATATTACCTTAAACTGAAACAATGGGTTTAACAATTGTACAATAAATTGTGCAAAACAAATACTGACAGAATAATACATTCTGATTCATGAACTTGTTCAAATATGAGAATATTCCAGTGACAATAGAAATCTCAAACTATGCAACTGGTATCAATTCCAGCAAAAATATATTATTTCCAACTGAATATCAGAGAAATTAATTCCTTGCCAGTGGGCGCAGGTAAGTGCAATGTGATGACGACTCACTGTACAAAGAAAGTTTTAACTGAAACGAAAGCAGAAAAGGATGAAAATAATCCCGCAATGGTTCAGTTTAATCGTCAGATTTCCTCGGTGGAATGTGAATGTCAGTGCCTCCGAGTGACAGCAGAGAGCGCAACGTGGGTCCTTTGCATTCACACCCAGCATGACCAACACAAGCTGTCCACCCTAAATAAATACTCTGGTCATCTGGGCCTCGGATTCTATTTCTGCAGAGATCTGAGACATCATTCTCCTGTCGTCGCTCGGAGTGAAACTCGGATTCTCACATTTTCTGAAGAAAACCATTTTGCACGTCGCAACGTTGCTCTCGAGGCGGTGCGACATGGCCTTACGAAAATAAAGAGGACACCCTGTCCAGTCATTTCGTCTAAATGTCAGTCTCTTTCAGACCGTAACACTCAGTCAGGTCATAGAACTGATAGCTATTCTGCTCGCAGGTGTTGAAAATCCCCATGGAAACCGTGTCGATATCAGTCCTGCTCACATTAGGCGTAGTACCTTTCCCCGTCCCTCCTTTTATCTTATTGGACAGATTATTCACTTTCTCTTTCAGTTGGAAGGAGGACTTCTGCAGCGGCGGGAACAAGTGCCATCTCTTGAATCCCAGCGAGTGACCTTTGCCCTTACGGGCCAAAGAGCTGTCAGTGGATTCGTGTACAGGGTAGCCTGGCTGATAATCCGAATAGCGTTCCCTCGACATTCCCTTGACGGCCGACCGCCATCTCTGGTCATAGAAGCGGCGCAGGACTCTTCGTTTCTGGCGGCACTGGCACCTGAGGAGGCGGGTGAAGGCGCGCTGGAACTCCTTGCTGGAGCAGGGGTAGATCATGGGGTTGATACAGCTGTTGAAGTAGCCCAGCCAAAAAATCACCTTGAAGATGTTCTCTGATGGTTTCAGCGCTGGGAAAAAGGATCCTGAAAGCAGAGGGGTGAGAAAAGTTAGTGCGTCATGACACTATACCTCCCACTCAGTGTGCAAAAGAGTAATTCTAATTTTGCAAATCCAATGATAATGTAATCCCAGTCAGAAATATTTCCATACAGTGTTCTCTGGGGAGAAATCAAAGACTCCCCTATTTCAGAGTAAAAGCAGAAAAATATAAGCAGGATAAAAGTGAATTTAAGTGAAATGTCAACGTAAAATCTATAAATTCAGCCTGCCTTTTAACTGCCTGACATCCACAGGGAAGGAAAGTAAAAGGTGAAATCCTGAGTTGAATCATGACCGATTTACAAAAATACGTGTGCAGTATGAACGGTCATTATCTGTAAGCGCAGAGGTTTATCTCATTTTTGGTGGTTCTGTGAGTCACAAGCTCTCTCAGAAACTCTGTGACAGACATTTGCAGACCTCTCAATAGAGCAGCAGCGGCGCAGGAACAAGTCTCTCCTCTAGCACAATAAGTGCGGCTGCCATTTAGGTCTCAAGCACTGAAAAATGTGCCGCCAGACCAGTTGGATTTATGTTTACGTGTCATGCTGATGAAAGAGGATACACTCCATTACATCAGCTAGCAGCAAACTGTCAAGTCCTGTTCAGTGACGTCTTTTCTCCCTCTTTGGTGGATTGACCTGTTTTCAGCAGCTATAGCATTTATGATGAAGTGTTTTTGATAAAGTCAGGTAACTCTTCTCTTATTTCATGCGAAGAAATTGGGCTTTAAACTTGGCTAACAAACACAAATCAATTCATCAACATTGCAAAAAATCCGTTTTAAACTCTCCTTTCTTAAACTTTCCCTTATATTAAAAAAGGAGCTTGCAGCAGCTCAGCTACTTGAAGCCCAGAGTGCAGTGCAGATGCAATTAAAATATGTAAACATTAAGCATCTGGAGTGACCACTTTGTGAATCTCATCAAATTCGCCATGGTATATTCAACAGCCCTCAAATTACCTTTTCCCCACACAGGGTGATAATTTGCTCCTTCATTCAATGAGAACTACAAAATATTTTCTATCTTTTCTTTGCAAAGAGTTGCCCTTTTCCTCTAGCCTTTAATCTGTAAAAACAAACCATATTTTTTACTCGTTTATGGATCGCAGCTTGAGCTGCCAGTGACCCTGGAGACAGAAGCAGCACTGTGCAATATTAATGTCAAACTCTCACCCTGAAGTGCTTTTTCATTTTCTGATGTATTAGTGAAATGTGTGCATGTGAAGAGGGTCGGTTGATTTCGAATCCCCGACGCCCTCATGTAGAAATTCAGCAAGGTACATTTGATTTAAATATCAGTGGTAAAACCAACGTCTATGGAATCGCGGCAAGTGAAGCCTTTCAAATGACTTTAGGGTTTGTTGCAGTCATTCAGGTTTTTACATTAGACAAGGCAGCCAAGCAATAGGTCACTATCATGCATCATCGACAGCGCTGGTTATTTTTGTCTATAAATGATCCACACAGTTTAGTTGTTTTTAAATTCAGCCTTGCCCTAAAGCTCCGTTTGGTTTAAAAGAGCAAGACTTCGATATTAGGCAGACATTATCATCATAAATCTCATTAACATATGTGCTCCACTACTGCCACCATGGAATCATCGTAGCATTGACATGCATGACGGAAAGTACGGTTACAACCAGTTTTGGTACATTTGTACTCTAAAACACGAATATACATCCCCACTTAGTTGTTTATTTAAAAAAAAAAAAGACCAGATGCATCCTTAAAGCAGAATGTCATTGTATGAGTCATAATGTAGGAAAATGATAAAAGTAGGCAAAGATGTGAAAGCAGTTTAACTCACAGAAATACAGAAAAAGTGAGCAATTGTAGTAGAGTAACTGCAGAGCAAAACAGCAAGACAGCAACGAAAAATTAGAAATTGGAATTGGAAACGAAAACTTGCAAAGAAAACTACAAATAGTCACACTAACCGTACCCACTGAGAAATGCATACACAATTGACTTTGCGAAAGTAATGGCAGCATGTCAGGCAACAGCTCAAAGGGGTGTCAGAAAAGTAAGTGACTCTGGGAGGACAAGTGATTGTCAAGTGATTGTCATTTCCTATTGGCTGAAGTAGCTGTCAATTACCTTTTGTTTGGAGTGGGATGAAAGTTCGCCTGTGAAATCAATGGCCTCAAGTCTGTTTGCACTTGTTTGTGTGTGTGTGTGTGTATGTCTGTGCTGTTTGCTTTTATCTGCCAGAGAGAAAAAAAAACATTATCCTTAAACTTGTGTGCTCCTCACGTATTGAGAAACACTGTGAATCCTCTGATCAAGATTCAGGTGTTTCAGCTGGCCTGGTTTCAACTGCTCATCATTGTGAAGCATAAACATTGATTTCCGGTTGTTTGGTTGCAGTTTCAGCTGCAGCTTCGTGTGAGTCGAATTGAAGATTTTTCACCGGAAGTGTCTTTGAGCTATTGTCTTTATTCTAGGAAGCAGTGGGTGGCTTGGTAAGACACCAGGGGGCCAGTTATGGGTTAGGCGTCTTGCTGAGGGATATTTTGGCTGTCACCCCTTCTCTAAGGTGAAACCTTGGATCCAACTAGCGATGTTCTGGTTTTGAGATGTAAAATGAAATGAAAACATTAATGTCAACGCCCTAAAAGTGATTAAACCACAAATGTAACCATTGTACGCAAAAATGCCAATTCAGAAGCATCCAATGGGGGTGTCAATCACGAAAATGTAATTCAAGGGAGCCAAAAAAAGAATTTTAACAAGTTCATTAAAATGTAGGTGCAATCCTGAAAGGTTAAATGAAAGACTGAATTACAAATTCCCTTGGAAATCTTTTAATCTTGACTCAGTCTAATGCCGGGTTACACGTCTGGGGTACTAATGTTAGCGGCAGAATTGGGATACCCAGGGAGTTTAGCTTCAGGCGACTGACTTTGTTAAATTTACTGCATCAAAGAGATCAGATGTGACCAGAATGAATGGTGTAAAAAGTGTGCTCGCACAGGTTATGTGAGAACACCACTTTGTCCCGCCTTTGTTCACATTTTTAATTTCATTTTATGCTCTTTATTAGTCCAGAGGGAAATAGCCTCCATATGTTTGACCCATCCTCATTATTTGAGGAATGGTGGGCTGATGGGTAAATGGCTGGCGGGAGAGTTAGCGGTTCAACATCTGGATCAAGGACACTTCGACATCGCTTAGGAGGATCAAGCAGGTAAACGTCTGGTTTCTGCTTGTTTGTTCTCCCTCCTGAGAACGATCATCTCTAAATCCCTCACCTTATTGTTCCTCCCTCTCACACAGTCTTTGCTCGAGCCTATAGAGGCGAAACGTGTGACGCTGCAACTCACTCGAAATTCCTCGAAATGTAAACGGTGCCACCAGCAATCCGTGAAATGATGCCAGAGTAAAATTAAACAGGCTATGAAACCACCGGAACTGATGGCCAAAGTTAAAAACAGAATTTGGGGTGGAGGAGGGAAGGGCTGCCCACATTAAATGCTTTCATCATAAGTCAGCTAGGGATAATCCTCACTGCCAAGTTCTGTTTGGTCTGGAACACACAAAAAAAAAACCCATATCAAATACAGAGATGAATATTCCAGTAAAGAGAAAACAATACTGGGTAAACAATTACAGAGTGTGTTGGTTCACATTCGCCCACTCGGCCCTTTTCCCTCCGTTTTACTCCTGGTGTTCCTCACAATGACGTGAATGAAAGTAAATTGAAGGGCCGTTCCAGAGCGTTTGGGCGTGTTTGTTGTGCTATGGGCCATGAATGGGCCTCTCAGGCCAAGGTGCACTGCAGGCTTTTCATTTCCTTATTTGGCCTCCAATACTCATTTTAGGCACACCGGGACCTCCACAAACCGTATTATTGACTACAAGCAAATGCTCCGTCTTCCCATGATTGGACTGAGCGGGGCCGATTGTCGTCACCCATTAGTTTTTGTGCTCGCCAGTCTCCCCGCGGAGCTCCTTCCAGTAATTCTTCTCCGAGGCTCTCAAGGTTTATCAGGTATGAGATTGCCGTGGGTGCTGCTCCCGGTGGAGGTTGGGCCATATTTTCTTGATGGCGTTTCCAATCCATTTATCTTATCTTGTCCTCTTATCTTATCAGTAGGTGGTCTTAAGTGGTTGGCTTCCCCTCCTGCAGCCCCCCCTTCTGCCAAGTCTCATATCGCACAATATTTCTTTTTTTTTACATCTCGGGGTCGTATTTTCTCTACCCAACGTGCCCTTCCTGTACTACTCCAGTTAAAGGGAAGGAAATCTCTCTCTCTCTCTCTCTCTCTCTCTCCCTCTCACTCTCTCTCTGTCTCTCCTTACAAGTGGAAATGTGTTGTGTCTGCCTCGAGGTGTGGGTCCCGTCAGAAAATATCTGCAGAAGTTGACGCGCAAAGCTCTTGGAGACATTGTTTGCGATTCCGAGCTATAAAAACAAGTTTGGCTGGACATTCTTTACATGAATAATATATATCATAAAAATTCATGAACTCCCTGATGAGTCCCCCTCTGCTGTGTGTCCGTCTCTCAGCTAGTGGTCCCTTCGTTCTGAATAATACATTTTGCATTATTGAGCATGATGAAAGTTATACGCGTCCTCGTGGACAGTCCCCACACAGGTGTCCTCTCTACCACAGTGAGTTTTGCAATCCAAAGCCTGTGACCCATGTTGGGTCCGTCTGTGTGGCGAGGAAACACAAAATGTTTCATCCATGAAATAATTCCTCCTCTGTCCAAATTACAATCTAGTTTCAGACTATTTCATAGTTGTGGACCTATCATAGTCTTGACAACAACACTCATTTATTGTATCAGCTGGACAGGTGGTTCGTGGAGATAGTGAGTGGTGAGAAAGATGGAGGAGCATTAATAGAAATGAAGTGCAGGAGGCTGATAATTTGCTCATTACTGAGGAATGGAGGCAAATGATGAATTATTGGGTTTGTTCCTTCCAAATGTGATCTAAACCATCTAGCCTCTGAAACATTGCAGCATGGAAGCCAGTGATATAAATCAGCTGGCCTTTTTTGGACAAGGGGGGTGATTTTTTTCATTCATTTCCTAAGAGTAACTTATCTAAGACCGCTTGATAAGTCCTGGTCTGGTGTTTACTATTCCTTATTATCTAAAATATCTCAGCAGAACACTCCCCAGAGTGCCCTTAGCGTCCCCAGTTTGCTGTCCTGCTCCCAATGTTCTTGTTGTTGATGTGGTTAATGAAGGAGCGGTGCACTGGGTCCATGGCAGCGTGCGGCCATTAAGATGTTGTTGTGGATCCTGGAGCGCTTTTGGTTTGATTACCTCAACGTGATGCCGCCGCATTAATTACGGCGGCCATACTTGAGTGGACTCGTCAGACAAAATTATCGTCATAGGGCATCAGGATTGTGACACGTGTAGGAAAGCAGCTCCTCGCTTCTTATCAGTGCGGGGGAAGAAAAAAAAACGGTGCCGGGTGCGTCGGAGCTGCGCGCCAAGGCGCACAGGAGATTTGGTGGCACTTACCCATGGGCAGAACGAAGAAAAAGGGCAGCCAGCATAGGATGAACATCCCCACGACGATAGCGAGGGTCTTGGCAGCCTTCTTCTCCCTGGAGAACTTCATCAGGCGCACGGACAGCGAGCTCCGAAACGGGTGGTTCTTGCTGCTCTTGGCGCTCTCCGGGCGCGCGTCCTCCAGGACGCTGCGACAATGGATGCGCAGCACCACCTTGTTCCTCTCCCGCTTCACGCCCGCCTCCAAACTTTCCGTAGTCCTGCGGGCCACCACGTAGACCCTGAAGTACATGATGAGGATGACCAGGAGCGGGAGGTAGAAAGAGAAGAGGGAGGAGAAGAGCGCGTAACCGGGCTCCTCGGTGATCTTACAGATCCGCTCGTCCACGGGCGGAGGTTCTTTCCAGCCCAGCGGGGGTCCCACGGAGATGACCGTGGACGCCACCCAGACCACGAGCAGGATGGCCCCTGCCCTCCTCTCCGTCATGATGCTGGGGTACTTGAGGCAGTGTTTGACGCCGATGTAGCGGTCGATGGAGATGACGCACAGGCTGAGGATGGACGCGGTGCAGCACAGCACGTCCACCGCTGCCCAGATGTTGCAGAAGATCCGCCCGAACGCCCAGCATCCCAACACCTCCAAGGACGCGGAGAAAGGCAGCACGATGATGCTGAGGAGCAGATCGGCCACGGCCAAGTTGACGATGAAGAAGTTTGTGACGGTCTGCAGGTGTTTGTTGCACAGCACGGAGAGGATGACGAGGATGTTGCCGACGATCGCGACGAGAATGAAGACGGAGAGGAAGACTCCGAGTCCGATGACCTGCGAGTCCAGCGTGAAGTTCTTGCAGGTCTTCAGGCTGTCGTTCGCAAGGTTCTGCTCCAGCTCCGACGCGTTGAAGGCTCCAGCAAAGTAAATCCCATCGCCGCTTCCATTCACCAAGTTAGACTCGGTCATTTTGAAATGCCATAAAGATGAATTTGAAGTTGGGTTCTCAAAACCAAACTGAGGCGGTGGGCATTGTTCTCAGCTTCTCCACTCCAAGTGCCCGATCTTGCAGGAGTTCCCTCTCCAAAAAAAAAAAAAAAAAAAAAA